>JASVEL010013959.1:0-238594 GCA_032618575.1 Nicotiana noctiflora
GCAGATGACTTTTGAGGGATGGATCGGATTCAATTATGCTCGATGCGCGACTTTGGTTCTGTAACTTAGCTATCGGCCCATGTTGAGCCTGTAACATTTCATAGATCAGTTGTAAATTGATCCCGTATCCTCCACTGTTGTGAGCATTTTGAGTTGCCAATTGGCTCCACCTTGGATGCTATTCACGGGGTTGGTGGGCAGATTTGTGTCTATAGCCACATGCGAGTTAGCGTCAAATGGATCTATGACTGGAACTCTGACGAGATCAATGGGCGGTACCTCGTTACCGGGTGCTACATTGTTATTTTCAACATGATGGATGGTTTCATTATCAACATGTAGGGGTGCTGATTGAGAGTCCGATATTATTGAATTTAAGCTGAAATTAGAGACACTTCAAAGAACAAGTGTAAAGCAGTGTGTGTTATGGAAATTTGTATCAAATAACCACTATTATTCGTAGCCCCACGGTGGGCGCCAAACTATTTTCCCTCAAAATCGGATAACAATTAAATTTATACATAGTTTTACGGATATATGGATTAAATTAGCACAAAGCGATAAATTAAATTGCTATTAAAATAAATAATGATAAAGTAAATTTAAACTAAGAATTGAACAGTTAAGCCTTGGGGGGTTAACCACCCTTGAACATGATGCACTTCGATCGGTATCAAGACACAGTTGAATAAAAAAAGAAAAAATAACAGTATATTGATTCTCAGTGCGTGTTACAATGTCCCTATATGAATTATCATACTCCCTTTATACAATAGAAGAGTCATACTTTACGTAGAATTCTATAAAAGGTAGAAAATCTCTTGCTTTACTGATTGTTAGTCCCTTATTGATACATGTCGAGACCTCGCCATAATATTCGACCTATCACGGATATTTTGATCTTTTGTTGATTACGTTAACAATGTTTTTTCGAACTCGTTCGGGACAAGGTCGATTCCGGGATCATGGACTCAATGTTCTCGAAGATAGACATTCTGACTTCGGACTCTGGTCCGATGAGACTTAGGTCGAGCTTCAGTTCCTCATGTTCCGAGCCCGATATATCATGTCATAGACAAACCTGATTTCGATAGCATACAAAACTCTTAACAAATAATTTCTTAAAGAAAATGTCACGCCAATATTGAATTAGTAAAAGGAAACCGAGGTAGTAGATTGGAGTGCGAAACGAGGTAATTAGGTGGTAGTATGTTCCCAAAATAAGAGTCAAAATTAGTTCATGCTTCATGCTATGTAGACATAAATTTAGATAATAAAATTAATTAACCGTAATTTATTTTGTGGTTAGCCACAAAAATGATTAGTCAAATTTGGTTGTCTCGCCAAGCCCTCCCCTACTCCACATTTCACTTCCGTAAGAAATTGCTTACCCTTGAATAAGCTTGTATTGATTTGTGGAATTTCCAGTGTTCTAATTCTACTGCTCTCTTTAGATTTATATATTATCAACTATTCCAACAAAAGGAAAATCAAGTAGGGAACTGGGAAATGTCAAAGTTAGCTGTGGAATCGAGAAATCTAACATAAGGAGCAAGCAACGGAGAGGAAATTAAATGTTTTTCGTTAAGAGAGCTCAGAAAATGAGAGCTAACAACTGTGATTACATACAACATACATCGAACTAATCGACTATCTAATTCTGGGACTGAGTATACTAAATAATAAATATATTTTCTATGTAACTATCCGATTGATCGTTTCGAGCTCTAGCATATCGTTCAGTAGTTTTATACCTTGTATAACTTCACTATATGTAGTTTGATTTGTATATGCAGTTGGTTTCGATTTTTGAGAAGTTCGGAGTTGATTTGGAAAATAATTATCAATTCGCAAGCTTTTAGTGGGAAGAGTTGATCAAGATTTGTCTTTTGAATAAACGACCTCAGAATCGAGACTTAAACATTTCTATAGATTTGTAAGGTGATTTTAGACTTGGGCATATGTTCGGGTTGAGTATCGGGTGGTCCGGAAGTGGTTCAGCGCTTATTATCAAAATTTCGCATCTTTTAAGATTTTCAAATTTACTAAGTTTGACTTGGAGCGGACTATGATGTTATCGGACTCCGAGTGGCGTCCCGAGACCTTGTATAGGTTCATATTGATTAAAACTTGTGTGTGAAGTTTGATTGTGATCCGGAATATCTAAGGGTGATTCGGACGTGTACCAAAGTTTGAAGGTTAGAAAATTAAAAGAAGAATTTTAATCATTGACTCGCGATTTTGGTATTATTCATGGTGTTTCGAGCCTTTGGATAAGTTTTAATAAGGTATTGGGACTAGTTTATATGATCTGATAGGTTCTCATGGGCCTTGGGTGCATTTCGGTGGAATTTCAGACCATGGTGTTTTTTTTAATGATGGTGTTGTGCTTCGCGAACGCGGTGGGATGCATGGTTCACGATGAAGGAATTTTACGCTGCTGGATTTTGTGCTTCGCGATTGCAATAGGAGAATAACGAACACGGAGAAGGAACTGAGGGCCAGGGGGATTTTGTTTTATGCGAACACGACAGAGGAGTCGTGAACGCGATAGAAGAATCGTGAATGTGAGGAGTAGCAGTTGGGTAGATTGCCCTTCGTGAATGCATCTACGGGACCGCGAACGCGATGGATGGCTCATGTATGAGGAGATTTTGGCCATTTTGAATGTGATTGGCCTTAAGTGAACACGTAGGTTTTGAAGGTAATACTCCGCGATTGCAAGTGGATGTCCGCGGTCGTGGTGGATGTCCGCAGTCGCGATAGAGGAAATTTAGCACTGGCAGATTTGGCCTTTGCGATCGCGGAGTGTGATGACCTAATAGGTCATTTTGAGTTTTAGCCTTTATCTCTGAGTTTCGAGGCCACGATTATGAGTTGGGTATGGTCAATATTTGAGTAAACGGACCTCGATCAATATTTTGACAATTCCGGTAGGTTCTTGTCGTGAAGTTAGACTTGGTGAATGCCTGTAATTGAATTTGAAAGTACCTAAAATGATCTAAAACGTTTTCTTGAGAGCTAGTAATTTGAAGGTTTAGAAAATATCTAAGTTTGACTATATGTCGACTTTGTTCCTACGCAGGTTTGGATTTCGATTCCAAGACTTGGTATAGGTTTATTTTATTATTTCTAACTTGTCCGCAAAATTAGGTTCAATTTAGAACTAATTTGACGTGATTCAAAATTAGGTTCAATTCAGTCTTTACCAAGGCTTTAGCCAATTTCAGATTCCACTGCATTGATGCCGGTTTGAGACCATGTAAGGACTTAAGTAATTTGTAAACCTTCTTATGCTTCTCTTGTCCTCGGAAATCTTAAGGCACATCCATGTAAACCTCCTCATATAAGTCGGCATACAATAAAGTATTGAATATATCCATTTGATATAAACCGCAATCCTAAGAAGTTGCTAAAGCTATAACATTTGTTACTATTACCATCTTTTCCATTCGAGAAAAAGATTTTATAGTAGTCTAACCTTACCTGTGGGTTTCATCCTTTTAACAACCAACCTAATCTTAAAATTTTCAACCTTCCTATTTGTTTTGTACTTAATTTTACAGACTATGTTGGATTATAGGAGTCTTTCCAGCTGGTAAGTTCACTACCTCCCAGGGTTATTATCTTCTAACCCCAAAACCTCCTCTTGTATAACTTCAATCTACCTTTTATCATTCACTGCTTTCCTAAAGGTTTGAGGCCTTTCATATTGAAATAGAATGCAAGTAATTTCTATATTTCTTTGTCACATATTCATACGACAAGAAATATAAGTAGGATTTGAACTTTAAGCGCTCTTGGGAGGATTCATAACATAGTCTTGCGTTTGAATTAGAGATTTTTTGTGGCAGGTCCGCTGGTAAACAAAACGTGCGAGTTCTTCTTCTAGAACAGGTAACTGTGACTCCATAATATCTACTGATTCTGTTGGAAATGCATTCTCCATATCATCACCATATTAGATTTTTATCTTTTTTAAAATTTTTATCATTTTTTCTTTAACAAATTCTATATTTAATATGTTAATTTTAAAAATGATGTTTTTGCTTTGTTTAAAAATGATAATTTTGCTCAATTTTATTAATTTCTAAATTAAACCCATCAGATACGAGTTGTTTTGTATAAATTATATATTATTTTACTTTATATTATTTTTAAAATAAACTCATTATTTTATTTGACACCTTACTTTATTCAAATTTTTATTGTATTTTACGGTGTTTAAATATATCTCTCATTCATCTAAATTAAAATTTGTCACAATTGCAAAGTAAATGATAGCACGTGGGCTTTATTGTACGACGATGACTGTTATTGTAGGCATGATGTGCCATATGTAAGAATGTAATAATTAAAACTTATGGTTCATGACTTGTGATTTATGAGATGTGGTGCCTCAGCAATTCTTGTTACAGGATCATGCGCTGGAAGTGAACTGATTATTTGAGTCGTCATCCGTTTTCCTGATTAGAGTTTATTTATATCTCATTGGTGTTCTAATTATGTTATTTTTTATTACTCGTCTACTACTTGCTGTCATTTGTGTTTCTATTACTTTATTGTTGGTTGCAAATTAATTATCTTTCCGCCGTTGGTCTTATACTGAATTTTTTCCATTATTAGCTTATGTATATCTTGAACATGTTTCTAATTCTAGTAGGTTTCATGAATTGGTCTTGTCACTACTCTACCGATGTTAGGCTTGATATTTACTAGTTACCCTTGTGATATTCTCATGCTACGTGTTTGACCAAAAGATGTCGAAAACTTTTCTATTAAATCAATTAATAAAGATGGAACAAAATAAAATTTAGATCTAAAAATGAATCATAAAGTGATGAATAAGATAAAATAAGGGCGATCAATCTTATTGATATTTTTTTATTTCTTCTCTCATCATACAATGAGGATGATCAATTTACATGATAGAGTGAGGATGACTAATATACATGATATAGTGAGGATGATCAATTTGCATCCTTTCTTCCAAGAAATCTACAGAAGATCCCTCTCTTCACTGGGAGGATTCCTCCCATATATATTTAGTCCTGGAGTTCTTATTATATTCCTCCATACTACAACCATTTTCGTCGTTGCTTGAGTATTGTTTTTTGACTTAATGTTCAATGCAGGCACTTGGGTTGGAGCAAGTTGTGATATATCTCACTATCCCGCCACTTAGGTGGATCTCAATTGGGTCGACCCCAGTGGTCAAATTTTGACCAATAGAGTTAGTCCATCCGTCTGTCAAGGTTGTCGCTTATCGGGCCCAGTGGACGGATTATAATTTCAAACACTTAGGAGAAATCTAACTGTTTGCACCTTGGGCATAGCTTTGAGATTGATATAATGGCGTAGAGCTCCAAAAATACCTTTGGACCGTCGTGACCATTTCAAACTCAAAGCGTTGTTAAATTCGAAACGTCATTTGTGGCTGTTTCCATTATGACACACGTTTCCTAGGGATTGAATCGTTTCATGCCCTATCAGCTTCGATTGGAGACTCTTTGGTTTCCCGCTTTGAGCATTTATGTCCATATAAATAGGAGAAACACCATTCGATTGGCACACTTTTTGCCTTTGTTAAAAGAATTTTGCGGATATACCTCTTCTCCGATACTCCAGATCGTTTGTTCTCTCCTGTTGGCTAGAAATTGACATCTCAACCTCTTATTTTCTTCTTAGTTCTTTCGTTCTTTCGAATAAAGATAAATGGATGGTAGTTCTTCCCGTGCTCGCAATCCTGCAGTAACTCGGGCATCGAAAAATGATTTTCTTGCTCCCGGAGAAGTAGAATTGATAGATGATGACGGGGTTCCTACTATAGCTAAAATATTGTCTCGTCCAGGAAAGCCGTGGAATGATTTCCACAGACCTACCAAAGAAGAGCCAGAACCTGCTTCTTTAGTTATGACTGAGGCGGGGATTGCAGAGCTGAATGCCAGATAGGGGATTCCTCACCACGTTGAAATGATGCCGACTGTAGGAGATGACATTATACATTTTGATCTCCCCGGATATTGTGCGTTCTACACTTATTCCTTTATTGTTGGGTATACGCTTCCTCTCCCTCTCTTGGTAGTAGATTTTTGCCGCTTCTACGAGGCTTTCCCAGCTTAACTTTCTCTGTACTTATATAAATTTTTCCTTATGTTTCTCAAGTTCACAGAGCTTGCCGGTCGGGAGATCATTTTGAGACATATGATCAATATCTTTGCTCCTCAACTTATTTGTGGCACGATGATTCATATACGCCACCGAGGGACAAAGAGTCTGGTGGTGAAGATGGACGATAGAGCCAATCGTCGTTTCTATGAGAACTATTTTTATGTGTGGACCGAGCACCTTGTGGAGGATCTTGTAAGGTTCCCTGAGAGATGGAACATCGCACGTAAGTTTCTACATCTTTCATTACAGTGATGGTCGACCGCTTTTCTTTGGGCATTGTTCAAATTGTTTTTGTTTTTGCAGCCGCGACATTATCCCCCGTGTCTGTTGACAATATCTACGATCGGGTGAACGTCCTTCCTCATACGGCCAGGGTTCGCGCGTTGTCGTCCTTTTATGAGAAATATGGACTCAAACCCCATACTAGTAAGTAATGTCAGTATTGTTTTCCACTGTACTATTTAGCTTTGTTTTTCATACAACGTTTGTCAATGTCAGGGAGAGCGCGAAGGACGAGGGCTCCTCCCCTTGCATTTCATCAATCGACAATCTCCGCTCACCCCGTCTCAGGGTCTACTACCCGACCTTCGATGAGGGCTGCTCAGGTCGAGTCTACGTCCGTAGCCATGCGCACGGAGGCTACTCCTCGATGTGGGACTCCGACCCCTACTACCTACCCGACGGGGGAATCCTCTCGTGATGAGCACAGGGAGGGGCCATCAAAGAGGCATCGAGTGGAGTCTGAAACGACTCCTCTAGCCGTGGTTCACTCGGAAGGTCGTCTCCCCATGACGGGGTCTGAGGCGGGAAACAATGATAATTCATCTGAAGAGGTAGCCCCAACCATCATGTCCACCCCGTCGATGGAAACTCCAATCATTATGATTGACCAATGATTGCTGCGACGGGGAGTTGATGCTGTTGTTACTGCTTTGGGCGGGCCTTCATCTTTCGAGCTGGGTCGTGCTTCTTCCTCGACCGCAGAAAGGGGAAAAGGTGTTGTGGTCGATGACTACGAATCCAGTATGATCATGACTCTGATGACGTCAGGATGTTTGAAGAGGGTTTTACTCGTACGGTGGTACATGCAGGAGGTCTGTTTCGTATACTTGAAATCTCGTGAGATATTAATCTCCTGGGGGATATGGATAAGAAGCTTGAATATTTGTTGCAGATTTTACTAGAAATGCAATATGAGTGAGTAATTAAAATGCGAAGAGTACGAAAAAATGAGTGTTTCTTAACCATACCATAACTAGGTCGTTTTTCAATCATTTTCTTTTGGGAAAATAATCAATCTAATTGTAACGCCCAAATAATGATAATCCATTAATTAATTGTACAATTAAGTACACTTATTATGTCCCCTTATTCTTATCAAAAGGTGAGAGTATCATTGAGATTAAAAAAGAAAGAAAAGTTAGAAATAGACTTTATGTGTGCCTCTCAAAGATTAGTCAATGTCTGTTAATATTATTACTGCCAACTTGCCAAGTGACAACTTATTAGATAAAGAAAGTAAAAGACATCGTTTATTTTGTGTGGCATTAAGTAGGGACTTTTTATTTATTACTTCCTTTTTATAATTATTTTTGTATATATTAAAAAATTTATCTTTTAATATTATTTAATAATAAAATTGACCATATTAATATTAATCTGATTCATTAGAGATATAACAAATATCATTAGTCTCTTTACTCTAATAACAAATTTAAAAAAAGTTAATAATATTTAAAAAAATAAATATTATGGATCACAAATAAAAGAAAAAAAACTTAATTAAAGTGGGTCGAAGGAATATAATACTACGTGTATAAAATACAAAAGAAGGAGAACAAATGCCCTTGACAAACACCTTCATTGCAATAGACGTTAGCTTTTTGATAAAAAGACAAGATATAAAGAGATTTTGTTATCTTTTAAGCCAATGAAAGACTAGTCAAGGTCTGCTCATGGCTGCTACTATTAACATTTTAAAAGTGACAAATTAGAGAAAGTATAAAAGACATTGTTTATTTTGTGTGGCATTAATTAAGAACTTTATAATTAATTTTATTTTATAATAATACGTATGAAAGAAAGAGAATCAATGCCCTTGACAAAACACCATTTCCAATAGACTTTAGCCTTTTGGTAGGAGTAGTGGAAGTTTGAGATTTTATGTTATTTATTAATTTCAGCTAATATCTGAATAGCATTTTTAAGTTAATGATATTTATTTTCAGTTAATACAAATCAAATTTTATGTCTAATTTACCGTCTTGATAAAAGAAATCATAATTTGATTTCTATCAACTTATATATACTAACATTGTTTAAAAATTTACACTATCGGTATAATTTACTTAGTCAGAACACATTGTATACCTTATTTTTCTAATAATTATTTTCACTTATTATGAATAATTTCATTTGGTTATCTTTTAGATGACCTGTAAACATCTTTAATATTATTAGTGCATGGAAATTTAACTCTTTTCATAATTTTATTTTTCTACTAGATGAAGAGAGAAAAAAGATTAATTGGTGTTTAGAAAGCGAATATGATCTATTAAATTGGAATGAATAGTATTATCCTCTTGAATTAATAGGATTATCTAAGATTTGTATAGTTTTCATTGGTCATACTTAAACTTGATGGTTGCAAATTTTGAAAACAAAAATCACATATTTGTTATCACATGGAATTGATCTGAATTTTATATTCCAATAATCTAATGACGAAATAAAATCCCACTTGGTGGATTAGGAAAGAAAGGAATATGCTCTGATTTTCTTAATAATATTAAAATTCTAGAATTCTCCAACCTTTTCCTCCAACAATTGTTTGGAATTCATATAAAGAGATCTCACAGTACAGTACAGATTCTAGTTTGGTATTATTTGACTTCAATTAAATATACACTTTGATAGAGATGTGCTCTCCTCTTCAATTAATTTGGACGACTCTTATAATTAATTATGGCAACATGGATGATCACCCCTTGGTTAATACTAACTAAATAGCCTAATTAGAAGGGGAAACCAACCATATAAATTTAGAGAGGGACAAGTTATGAATATTTACTTCTTATGCAACACCCAAAATTGTTGGTAAAATAAATGTTAGTATTATTTATACTTGATAATGCAAAGTCAAAAATTTCTTTGTAGTCCTTTTTCTTCTTTATTTTTTTGTCTTTTGTGAAAGACAAAATGTCCCTTATTGATTGTGTATAGTCTTTTTCTTCTCTTTATAATGAATTACTCTTTGTTGGGTTTATAAAGAGCTAGTAAAAGAGAGTGGCCTTGCGCACATGAGAAATTGGTTTTGAAGGCAAAACGAGTCGATCCCCTCCCCTGTGCACAAGATGTATGCGAGGCCTTAATTTTGGAACGTTCCATTTATATCTTTGTAACTGCCATGCTTTAATTTTTGTAACAACTCCATCTCTAATTTTTGCAATATCTACAGATCACTTTCTTTCCTGTAACTATCCAACAACTTTTCCTATAAACGGCAGTCTTCTTGCGAATTATCCAACAGAGAAAACACCTTTATCTTTTCTTCTTTCTGGGCAATTATTTTGTGCGAATTTCAGACTTTCAGCAACGAGTGCACGTGTTTGGAGATGTCATGGAACCTTGGGGAGCGACCGATCTTAACTATTTACACCTAGTCGGGCCGAAATCGCTTTCAATGCAATGGCTTGCCATGACATAGTTTTTTTACTATAAGTTGTTATTGTTTTCTTCTTCTTTTTGGTCAATATTTTCTACTCATTTTTCTTACAATTTTAAAGTGATTCTTATATATTGTCTAGTGGCTACCACTTTGAATAAAACACTTCTTGATCTGTCAAAGCTTGAGTCTTCGGATGGAAATTATTATAAGCATTGTTCCCAGAAACTTTTAATTTTCTTTGAACAATTAGAAATTGATTATTATTTAATGAACCACCTGCTGATCTTATTGATGATAGTTCTAATACTACTATTATTGTTGTTGCTGATGATGCTGGTAAGAGGAAATTTGAAAAGGATAATAAAAATATTCTAGGGCATCTGCTTAACCATATGACTAACCCCATTTTTGATTTGTTTATAAAATATAAATCTTCTAAAGTAATATGGGATAATTTGGAGAAGAAATATGGTGCAATTGACACGGGAAAAAAGAAGTGAGTGGTTGAAAGCAGTTCATGTTTCGGATGGTTGATAATAAGTCAATCATGGAGCAAGTTCACGAGTATAGAACTTGATTGCTGATATTTTGAACGAAGGCATGGAGATGTATGAGATTCTTCAGGCTAATGTTCTGCTTGAAAAGTTTCCATCTTTCTGGAGTGATGACGGGAATCAACTGAAATACAAGAAAAAAAAACTTAACTCTTAAAGAACTAATCATTCACATGAGGAATAAGGAAGGAAACAGTCTGAAATATCAGGATAATGGATGGCTTAAGGATAAGATAAAATCTCTCTCTCTCTTAGTTCTAAAATAACTTTGTGGAATCTTCTAGTACTTTTGTGAAAGACAGATTTAAAGGAAAATATAAGAAAGGACATGTGAAGAAGCAGAATTACTTTAATAAGTCACAGGGTCATATTAAAAATCCGAAAGGACCTTGCTATGTCCGTGACAAAATTGGTCACAAGGCTTTCTAGTGCAATCGGATACAAGGACAAAGCTCAAATAACGGAGGAAAAGATCCAGTCCAAGCTAAGCTTACTAAGGGCGGTAATGTCATTGCTGTTGTGTTTGTTGAGGCAAACATGACGGCTAACAAGACTGACTGAATACTAGACACTGGCGCTTTAAGGCACCTTTGTACCAACAAGAAGCTATTACATGACTTTAAGGACTCTGCCTGATGGTGAGTGCGTATACATGGGTAACTCCACTTAAGTTGGAGTTATGGGTAAAGGAAAAATTCTTCGTAAGTTAACTTATGAACAAACCTTAGTCTTAAATAATGTTATATACGTACTCTCCCTTCGTAGAAACTTAGTTTTTGGTGCGCTTCTCAACAAAGAAGATCTTAAACTTATTCTTGAATATGGTAAAGTTATTATTTTTTATTGGGGAGACTTTATTGGGAAGGGTTACCTAAGTGGAGGTTTATTTGCACTGAACATCGCTCAAGAGATTACTAATAATGCTAGTACTTTCAATTTTGCTTATATTGCTAGGTCCATTGATTTGTGGCATGGTAGACGAGGTCATGATAATACTGCTTCTATTAAAAAACTTAGAAAAATAGAATTAACTCCTACAATTAATGTTGATAATTTTTCTAAGTGTCATGTTTATATAGAGACAAAATATACTAAAAAGCCTTTTAAGAATGTAACTAGTAGAAAGACAAAATTACTTGAACTAGTACATTCAGACTTAGCAGATTTCAAGAATACTGTTAGTAAGGGTGAAAAGAAATGCTAAATCGCTTCTATAGATGATTTTTCTAGATACACTAATGTATAACTTCTTAAGTCAAAAGATGAGGCTGAAAGCATATTTTTGAAATCTAAAGCAGAAGTAAAAAATCAATTAGACAGAAAAACCAAAAAACTTAGGTCCGACAGGGGCGGTTAATATAATACTAATACTCTAGAAGCCTTTTGTGACAAAAATGGTATTATACATGAGGTTAGTACTCCTCATACTCCCCAACAAAATGGTGTAGCTGAACAGAAAAATAGAACCCTTAAGAAAATTATGAATTCTTTGCTTTTAAGTTTAGGTTTATCTGATAATATATGTGCATAATCTGTTTTATCTGCATGGTATGTTCTTAATAAAGTCTCTCATAAGAAGTTAGATAAAACCTCATATGAGTTATGGAAAGGGTTTGCCTCTAACTTAAAAATTCTGAAAGTGTGGGGTGTTTGGCCAAAGGTTGATCTACCTGATTTTAAACAAGTAAATATTGGACCCAAGACTTTTGATGTTATTTTCATTGGTTATGATCAAAATAGTGTTGCGTATAGATTTCTGTCTTTGAATGATAGTTCTATTTGTGAATCTAGAGATGCATAAATTTTTGAGCATATTTTTCCATTAAAAAATAATTTGCCTAGTGATCTGCCTAATAATGCTTCTACATCTATGTCAGTTAATTTTCATATTGTGCTTTCTTTTAGTGTTAGTGCTAATGAGAATGAAAATGAACTTTGAAAGAGTAAGAGACGTAGAAGTGAAGCTAGCTTTAATCCTTAATTTCTCACTACTTTTTAAACTAAAATATTGATCTCGATGTTTTAAGTGATGAATTAGTGTCAATTTATTTAATAGAAGAAGACCTGAGACTTATAACGAAGCAATAAGGTCAATAGATGCTAGTTTTTTGAAAAAGGCCATTAAAAGTGAATTAAACTCTATAGTTTCTAATCATACTTAAGACTTTTCTGATTTGACTAAAGGTTGTAAACCCATAAGTAGCAAGTGGATATTTAAGAAGAAATTGAGACCTAATGGTACAATTGAGAAATATAAGGCTAGACTTGTTATTAGGGATTTTAGTAAAAAAAAAGACATTGATTACTTCGACATTTATTCTCCTGTAACTAAGCGACTATTAGATCTTGTTTCTTTAACTGCTATTCAATTATTTAGTGATAAATCAAGTGGATGTAAAAATGGATTTCCTAAATGGTGATTTACAGGAATAGCTATATGTGTCTCAACCTGATGGTTTGTTATCCAAGGACATGAGAATAAAGTATGCAAATTGAGAAAGTCTTTATATGTTCTAAAGCAAGCACCTAAGCAATATATGAAACATTTAATAGCACATTGGTGACTAATTATTTTATTGTTAATGCATCAAATACTTGTATTTATTCCAAGATGATAGGATTAGATTGTGTTATTATATATCTGTATGTGGATGACATGTTAATCTTTGGCCCTACCATGAATATTGTTAATGAGACTAAGAATTTTTTGTCTTCTGAATTTTAAATGAAAGATCTTGGAAAACCAGATGTAGTTTTAGGGATTAAAACTAAAAGAACTTCTAATTATTTTTCGTTATCTCAGTCCCATTATATTGAAAATATTAAAAAAGTTTAATTGTTTTGATGTAGCTCATGTGATAACTCCTTATGATCCTAGCATACACTTGATAAAGAATAAAAAATACAGTATTTCTCAAATTGAGTATGCTAAAATAATTGGTAGTGTGATATTTCTCATGAATTAAACACGATATGATATTGCTTATGCTGTTAGTAGATTGAGTAGATATACTCACAACCCCAGTAGTGAACACTTGAATGATCTTCATCGTTTGCTAAGGTATTTGAGAGGTACTATGGGTTGGTATTTGCATTTTAATAAATTTCATATTGTTTTAGAAGGATTTTGTGATGCAAACTGAGTTACTGACAATGATGAAGTTATCTCCACTGGTGGCTATGTGTTTACTTTGGGTACATATGCTATTTCATGGAAATCTTCAAAACAGACTTGTATAGCATAATCTACTATTGAGTCTGAACTCATTTCTCTTGAATTGGCAAGGCAAGAAGCTCAGTGGTTGAGAAACTTAATTGGCAGACATACCTTTTTTGGGAAGACAAGCTTCACCAGTTTCTCTGTATTGTGACTCACAAAAGGGAATTGGGATTGCCAAAAATTATATATACAACGAAAAAAAAGACATATCCACATTAGACATGATGTGGTAAAATAATTATTGAAATATGGTGTTATTTCCTTGGAATATGTAAGATCCGAAAGAAATTTGGTGTATCCTTTAATCAAGGGTTTGACAGGGAGAGTTATCCTTGAAATATCGATGGGGATTGGGCTAAATCCCATAGATTGAATAAGTATGGTGGATATCAATTTGTGGTCAATGAAGCGTTATAGGACATCAATATGCACTACATTTCCTATCCTTATGACGTATGATAGTGTTTATCAGGTTGAGTTTATTTTGCTCTTAATGATTCCAATGTATAGATAGATTTGATGCAATCACCTACGCAAGTGTAAAGGTACGGTCGTCTTGTATGAAAGACTTGAAATATCTTTTTAGAGCACTCACGAGACCCAATGTACATGCATGACCACAAAAGAACGTTGTTAGTATCGCATAATTTGCAAAATTAAGGATATAGTATGTGTTGTGGGGGTCTTAACTAATTTTTATTTGGTTCAAGACTACTTCACTTTGTGGATGTTAGTTGTTGCCACATTTCACTACATGTCAATTCAAATCTAAAGATATTGACACTTAAGTACATGTTCTTTCTTTCGCCCTAAATTGTTTTTGTTTTAATATTATCTTTGCATTAGTGGGGGAATGTTGGTATTATTTATACTTGGCAAGCAATGTCAATGATTTCTTTGTAGTCTATTTTTTTTTCTTTACTTCTTTGTCTATTGTGAAAGACAAAGTCCCTCATTGATTGTGGAAAGTCTTTTTCTTCTCTTTATATTGAATTGCTCTTTTTTGGGCTTGTGGCGAGCTAGCAAAAGAGAGTGGCCTCTCGCACATGAAAAATTAGTCCTGAAGGCAAAACAAGTCGATTTCCCATGCGTGCGAGATATATGTGAGGTCTATTCCAAATCTGTTTGCTAAAATTATTTCTTCATTTTTCGAGCTTACTAGAATATGTCCAAGTTCATTCTTGTCGAATTGACTTTTGTAACTAATTTCTATAACAATTGTGTTTAATTTTGTGACAGTTGTGATTAATTTTTATAACAACTCCATCTTTAATTTTTGTAACAGCTATAGATTAGTTTCTTTATTTGTAACTGTCCAACGGCTTTTCTCATAAAACACAATCTTCTTTATGAATTATTCAACACAGAGAACACCTTCATCTTCTTCTTTTTTCTGGGTAATTGTTTTATGCAAATTCTAAACTTTCAGGCATGAGTATATGTGTTTGGAGGTGTTGTAGAATCCTGATAAGCGATTGGTCTTGATGATTTGCACTAAAAATTGCTTTTAAGTAATAGCTTGCCACGACACAATATTTTACGATAATTTTTTTTGTAACTTTTTCTTCTTGGTCAGTATTTTCTACTCTTATTTCTTACAAATGTAATCTCAACTCATTTGAAAAGGAAGCAAAATCTTAAAAAGCATTACGTTTCACTATATAACAAATCGGATGTGACTTTATATTATTGTGAGTATTGTGTCTTATCAGTAAATAATAGATTCTATATTCCAAGTCATACAACAATTATTACTCATTACAATTCGTCAAAAATGTCCAAAAAGTTCTACTCTATTTATTTTTAAGGATTTCTTTGTGTAACAATCCAAAATTTACTAGTTGGACGGTACCTAACCGAGTTCGCTAGGTAAGATAACTAATAAACATAATATTTCAATAATGCTAATAAGTCAATTAAACAAAATAAATTATCAGGATTTATTACATTTCCCAAGGACTGCTAGTACAAATCATCAGCTTTTAAGAATAGAGTTTTACAAAGTTCATATATAAAAAATACATCTTCTGTTTGAAAATTACATAAACATAATTTTATAATCTAAGGCTACCGTGAACAAGAGGCAGTTACAGCAGGAACGCAGGTACGCCTTCAAATCTAGCAACCATCAAACGCAACAATATCGACATCCGGGATCTGCACGCAATGTACAGGAAATATAGTATGAGTACAACCGATCCCATGTACTCAAAAAGTAACAAACCTAACCTCAGGTTGAGAACAGTGACGAGCTGGAACATAGGTCCGATCTAACACCAATAATCAACAGCAGATCATATATTGTTGAACATATAAACAAGGAAATAATCTTAGAGATAAAAATGTTCAGTTGTTGCACAACCTCTCAAAAATAGTTTCGCTTTTCAAGGATAGCAGTAAAAATTCAAATCCTTTATTGAAATCGAAAAAATTTGAAATAGTTTGAAAACTGTAATTTTCCTTAAAAATCCTTTCCGTGATAAAAATATTTCGTTTCCTTTTCAAATAATAAGTGTGAAATATCACTCAATGCCCACATATCAATGTGTATAGCCATGAATGATGTGAATGCACCTCTATGCATGTATGACATATATGCATGTCAATGCCATATATCTCGGAGATGAATCATGTACTCACACTTTCACAGTACTCAACCTCACTGTATCACACTTTTCACTCAATCACTCAGCACTATATACGTCCCATACAGCCCAAGGAAATCCATCCTGAAACGTATACAAGATTGACTATAATAGCCCGTTTGGCCAAACTATAAAAATCAGCTTATTTTGAGAAGTGCTTTTTCTCAAAAGTACTTTTAGTGAGAAGTAGTTTGTGTTTGACAAATGAATTTTAAAAGTACTTTTGAGCAACAATTACTATTTGGCCAAGCTTTTAAAAACTACTTTTAAGTGTACTTTTCTCAAAAGAGCTTTATAAAAAGTACTTTTTGGGAAGAAGCTACTTTTTTTGCTTCTCCAAATCTGCTTCAGCTTCACCTCAAAAGCACTTTTTCCTTTCAAAAGCTTGGCCAAACACCTTAATTTTAAGAAAAAAAACTTTTAACCAAAAAAAGTGCTTCTGCCTCAAAAGAAGCTTGGCCAAACAGGCTATAAGTCACTCAGTACCGAGGAAAAAGGGCAGTCCAACCCTGTGGAGAAATCCATCTCCAGGTATCAGGTACTTCGGACAATCCATGTCTTGCGAAATCCATCCCTCAATAATAAATAAACGCTCAACCACTCGGTACTGTATATAGCCCATGCGACCCAGGAAAATCCATTCCTGAACATATACATCACTGACTAGAAGTCACTCAGTATCGAGGAAAAAGGGCAATCCAACCCTGTGGAGAATTCCATCTCCAAACATCAAATACTTCGGACAAATCCATCCCTCAATAATATCATGCCGGTCACTGGGGGTGTGTAGACTCCGTAAGGGATCCTTCAGCCCAAGCGCAATAATAAGCCAATCATGGCATAAATCAATAAAACATACTACGGCGTGCAGCCCTATCCCATAACCGTCACTCATAATCAGGTTCTCGGGTTCACTCAGTCATCAATCTCTCCAGTCTCACCCACAGACTTACAATGTCATGAAAATCGACCTGGAATAATGATATGATGTATCAATAAGTAACAATTGAGACTGAGATATGATATGAATGCATGAATGTGACTGAGTACGAAATATCAATAAAATCAGTAAACTGACAGTAAACTTCAGGTTCGGGGAGCTCCAACAGAGGGACTTGAGTCTTAGCAGAACCTTCCATTTTCTTCTCTCTCATTTCCCTCATCTCCCAGGCCTCAACCGAATTTGCTCCATTTTGCTCAGTTGGGGAGCGGAGGTACCCTAAACGACTGCTAGGGGTCCCAACAATATCATCAAACCTAAACATGATATCTAGCATGATGAACAGCTCAATTACTTTATCACATGGTAAAAAATACAAATATCAACAAAGTCAGCCACTAAATAGTGCCATGAAAACAACAGAGTCACAACTCACAGAGTGCACGCCCACACGCCCGTCACCTAGCATGTACGTCACATCAACACCAATCACATATCACATAATTCAGAGTTTCATACTATCAGCACTAAGTTTAGAAGAGTTATTTATCTTAAACAAGCCAATTCCGATATCAAGCAAGTCAAGTGATGCCCCAAGAATGCCATCACGCACGTAGCGACCTCCGAACGACTCAAAATTAACCAAAATTAACTCAAATACATTAGATAAAACCTAAGGAAGCAATTTCAATAAAGAACGAATTCTATATCAAATCCCAAATCCGGCCAAAAATCACACTCAGACCCTCACCTTGAAACTTGATTAAACTCATAAAATCCGACAACCCATTCAGTTACGAGTCCAAACATTCTAGTTTCATTCAAATTCGACTCAAAATCGATGTTGAAAACTCAAAAATTCATATTATGAGACTTCAAACCAAAACCCCAATTTTCTCTTTGAATTCACTAACCAATTGCTAAAAATGAAGATGGATTCATGAGATATAATCAAAACTGAGTATAAAACACTTACCCCAATCCTTATGATGGAGATTGCTCCAAAATCACTTCAATCCGCACTTGGAAATGCAAAAATGAAGCCAAAATCACGAACCCTTGTATTTAACATTGTGCCCAGCACTTCCGCATCCGCAGACACATTAGCTGCTTCTGCAACGCCGCTCTACGACATAACCTCCGCTTATGTGGAATCAATTGAGGACTCGACCCCCCGTATCTACGGACACATTAGCTACTTCTGCGATGTCGCTCTGCGACATAACATGTGCTTCTGTGGAATCAATTGAGGACTCGATCCCCGCACTTGCGGACAATATACCCGCTTCTGCGCCATCACAGGTGCGAGCCACCATCCGCACCTGCGAAAACCCTCGCTCATCTGCTCCATCACTTTTCATCTACGCATCTGTATATGTGCCCAAATCTCCAATCGGTCTTCCCCACCCAACACTATTTTTGCTCCTACACCAGAACCTGCAATACCAACATTGAAGAAAATGATTGGAAATCAGTCCGAAACACGCCCGAGCCCCTCGGAGCCCCGTCCCAAAATACCAACAAGTCCCATAACATGACACAGTCCTACTCGATGCCTTAAAACACACATAACAACACCGAAACGACAAATCACACCTCAGTTCAAAATAATTGAACTTTGAAACTTCAACTTACACAACCGATGCCGAAACCTATCAAATCACGCCTGATTGGCCTCAAATTTTGCACACAATTCACATTTGACATTACAAACTTGTCCTAACTTTCGGAATGGAATCCGACCTTGATATCAAAAAGTCTACTCTCGGTCAAACTTTTCAAAATTCCAACTTCTGCCATTTCAAACCAAATTCTAATACGGAACACCAATTCAGAGTCTGGACGCACTCCTAAGTCCAAAATCATCCAATGGAGCTAAGGGAACCATTAGAAATTCAATTCGAGATCAAATACTAAAAAGCCAAACTTGGTCAACAACAACAACAACAACAACAACAACCCAGTATAATCCCACTTAGTAGGGTCTGGGGAGGGTAGTGTGTACGTAGCCTCCTTTAAACTCGGAAAATAACAACAACAACAACAACAACCCAGTATAATCCCATTTAGTGGGGTCTGGGAGACTCGAACTCACAACCTCTCGGTTGGAAGTGGAGGTTGCTTACCATCAGAGCAACCCCTCTTGTCCCAAACTTGGTCAAACATTTCAAATTTAAAGCTTCAAGCTGAGAATCATTCTTCCAAGTCAACTTCAAATAATCTGAAAACCAAAACGACGTTTCACGTAAGTAATAATACTTCATACAGAGATACTCATGCCCTTAAACAACCGAGTAAAGTATAAATGCTCAAAACGACCGATCAGATCGTTACACCCTGAAATAACATAGTTGCTTCTAATAATATGACATTATGGCTCAATTCGAAAATCTACTTTTCATTCCATAGAATCAACCAAATGCAGCTTTGCCTCATATAATTTTTTTCTTTACCAAATTAAATTCTATTAAAATTCCTTATTAGTATTCGAATTGGAGTATTCCAAATTCACTAATCAGGCTAATTCGTGTCTGCATCGAGTAAGTCGACTACAAAGGTAAAATACTCTCTATTAAGAAGCCTTTTCCCCATCTACTAGCTCAATTAAGGTTACTATTTCTTTCTAAACATTACTACTACTACTACTAATAATAATAATAATAATTTGGGGTGTTTTGCTTGTTGGTATCAAACAACATCCAAAAGTGGACCAAACAAGAGGGGCTGTGGTATCATTGTAACTTAAAAACACACACTATACATCTTTTTCACAATTTGTTTTCCCTCATCTAAATTTCTGGTACCTGACCTCGAAAACCAAACTACTCCCAATTTAACCAAACACTAGGCTTCTCTCTTTTTTAAGTATATATATCAACTTCACCCTTTTCCTTTTACCTCAACCTTAATTCTCATAAAATCCCCCGCCGGCGCCAAAAAAAAAAAAAACTCGCCGGAATCTTTTACAAAAATGACACAGATTCTTTCTGAAGAGAAAGATGAGTGTGGGTATTCTAGTAACAGGACAGTTGTTGTTGGAGTGAAGCTGGACGGAGCAAGTAGAGAGCTATTAACATGGGCTCTTGTTAAAGTTGCTCAACCTGGTGATCTTGTCATTGCTCTTCATGTTCTTCACAATAATGGTATCTTTCTTCTTCCTTTTTCTCAGCCATTTTAATTACTAACTTTTCCAACTCTCTTTATGTCTTTTTTATTTTTTGGGGCTATTTTCTCCAATTCTTGTTTCTTCCGCTTTAAAACTGGATTTTTGGGACCATTTTCTGTAAAATTGTTTCGGAAAGTAAAATGCTTTTTTTTTTAGTTTGTTAAAAACATGAAAGAGAAGTATAGGGTTTTTTTTTCCTTCCTATCTTTGCTTTTAATTGTTCTTTAAATCTCATTTCTTTGAGCTGAAATTGGATTTAAAGTAAGCTTTTTTACTTCCCTGAAAATTGAAGCTGGAAAATATATCTCTTTTTATCTTGGTTGTTTCTTCCAGTTGAAATTGGGAAGCAAGAATTATTATTTTTTACTTTCTTAAAATGGAAACTTGAAAATAGTGAGACAATTATGTCTCAAAATTTGTTTTCGACATGTTTTTACTTCTGTTTGAAAAAAGAAACTTTTATTTTCTAGTCATTCTTTCTGTGAGAATTTTTATTTTCTAGTCATTCTTTCTGTGAGAATTTTTGATTCATTGGTGATGGGATTTTCTTTTTTTTACAGAAATTGTGGATCGTAATGGGAAATCGTCATTGTTGTCATTAGTCAAAGCATTTGACTCAGTTCTTGCTGTTTATGAAGGCTTCTGTAATCTCAAGCAGGTAACTTTCTCAAAATTTTCATCATTTTCCCCAATAAAGTTATATTGAGTTTTTTTGGCTTATTTTAATTGGAATATTCTATGTCTAGTGAATATGCTTTATATTACTGAAAACCATTTTCAAGTTTTTATCATTTTGGTGGAGTTGAGTTGGATTGTGACATTGTTGGTGGATGGAAATACTGAAGCATTAACGTTTTTGTTTTTTCTTTTTCATTAGGAGTTATCGTAATTTTTTTTTGTATGCTTTATCTAGTTGATGTCTTGCTGGAGCAAAAGTCTGAATTTTTTCCGGTACCATTGCAGGTGGATCTTAAGCTGAAGATCTGCAGGGGTACATCAATCCGAAAAATTATGGTTCGTGAGGCAAATGCTTACTTAGCAACAGATGTTATACTTGGGACTGCCAGTCATCATACAATCCGTTCGTCAGCTTCAGTTGCAAAGTACTGCGCTAGAAAGTTGCCGAAAGATTGTTCAGTATTGGCTGTTAATAATGGAAAAGTTGTTTTTCAAAGGGAGGCCTCGTTAGCAGCATATGCCAGTTCAAAAGGTTGGCACTGTCATTTGTTTTTCGGTTCATTGTGCAAGATATGTGATTCATCATAACTGAGTTGCTATTTTTTCTGTTTACTGCTTGTGTATGTAGAACTTGATCATCCCCATGGGAATCGTTTACTCAGTGTAATTCAGCGATCACTGACTAAGAACTCTAAAGTATTAAACGACAGTGCCGGGCTGAATCCAACAATTTCCCGCAGGCAAGATGGTTATCAAACTCTGGGTGAGGCATTACTAAAAGCTGCTTTTGTATCATCAACAGAGAATCCCCTTAAACAGAACTGTTCAGTTTGTTCGCCGGGATGTCCGTTGCCTGATAAATCTTGCACCCAAACACATAAAGAGTCTACAGACAGTAACAGTGATGATAATTCAATGGCTATAGTACCAGTGCAAAAGCAAGAGTCAGGATCTAGTTCAATTTCATTGCTGATAAAGGATTTGCCGGAGGCAAGGCCTGGTTGGCCGTTGCTTCGCCGAGCCATTTTATCAAATCAACAAGCTGCTGACACTTTGTCAATAAGAAAACTCTCTGTCGTTCAGTGGGCATTGTGTCTGCCAAGTAGACATCTTTTGTGCATTGAAGATGCAGCCAAGAAAGATCTACACTCAGGTGATAATGATGAAAGTCAAGCTCCTGTACTAGATGAAGAAAGCGGTGCAATTGTTCCTGTCAATCACGAGACGACGTCCTCCAAATCTTCTCAAGATGAATCACCAAGAACATTACCAAGAGAACTAGAGGGGCTTCATGAGAAGTACTCTGCAACTTGTAGATTGTTTAAGTTTCAGGAACTTCTCTTGGCAACCTTGAGCTTTTCCCCAGGTTTGTGACTTTTTCAGCTTCGGTTTTGCAAGAGGTTTCAACAGTGCATATTTATAGTTGATGCACATTCATATTCATGATTATACAGACAACATGATTGGTAAAGGAGGAAGCAGTCAGGTTTTTAAAGGCTGCCTTCCTGATGGCAAGGAACTTGCTGTGAAGATCTTAAAACAATCCGAAGATGCAGTGGGAGAGTTTGTTTTGGAGATTGAGATTATTACTGCTTTGAGTCACAAAAACATAATCTCCCTATTTGGATTCTGTTTCGAGGACAACCGCCTTCTCCTTGTATATGATTTTCTATCAAGAGGAAGCCTTGAAGAGAACTTACATGGTATGCTAATAATATTTTCTCAAATTTTGGCTCTTTTCCAGTCATAGTTATTACTACTGTATTATCCTATACTTTGTGTTTTAAGAGGCAAAATATTGTCTAGAAGTAAATTAGGGTTATGAACAAAAATAGAAGATTTTAGGTCTTCATTCTTTGACTGGGGAAGTTCATTTAGGTAATAAGAAGGATTCAATTCTGTTTGGTTGGAAAGAGAGATACAAAGTTGCCGTTGGTGTTGCTGAGGCATTAGAATATCTTCACGGCAGAGATGCTCAACCAGTGATCCACCGCGATGTAAAATCGTCAAATATACTACTCTCTGATGATTTTGAGCCGCAGGTGATGCTCTTTTACTCTTTTGCTGCTTCATTTCCTGTCTTCTTTGGAATTCAGATTGCTACTTTGATCTAGTTAGTAGTTTAATTGGCATTTTCCTTTTTCAGCTCTCTGACTTTGGACTTGCTAAATGGGCAACAACCACCTCATCTCATATTACATGCACTGATGTAGCTGGAACTTTCGGGTACGTAACTTCTTTAGCTCTCTAGTCCTCTTCAAACTTAGAGAAACTTGAGGGGAAATCATTTACTTGGGCCCTAGTGGGTTAAGGGAAGATTCTGAATTCGGATGCTGCATTTGATGAATAGTTCATAATTTTGAGGGGTCTCACGCTATTCTATCCTCTTAGACAGTCTCTCTCTCTCTCTTTTTCTTTTTTTGAGTAAGGTCCTCTCAGGACAATCTTTTCTGATCTTACTCTGCAAATTTTGGTCCCATATTCTGCATCTGGCGAGTCCTGTGCGATAATATTTTTATGGTACTTGGACGCTTCAATGCTTCTAATCCTACACTAAAATCCTGTAGTGGAAAAAGAAGATGAAGTTGATTAGTTACATGGTTTTCTCCTCGTCCTTTAGGTCATGTATACATCTGGCACTTTCAAGTTTCAAAAGAAACACCAAGCAAGAAGTTTCATAAAAGAGTATATATAATTGATTTTGCAGGATTTATTTGATTTAAAAAAATCTTTGCCTATTTTGTTCTTATCAAGTAGAACCATGTGAACTTGTTTAAAGAGAAATAGAATAGAAAATATGTGACGTAGTGTTATTTTCCTCTGATGAATTGTTCTGGTAAATGTGTTTTGCTGCAGTTACTTGGCTCCCGAATATTTCATGTATGGAAAGGTTAATGACAAGATTGATGTCTATGCATTTGGAGTAGTACTTCTTGAGCTTCTTTCAGGAAGAAAGCCGATAAGTAACAATTGTCCTAAGGGTCAAGAGAGCCTGGTTATTTGGGTATGCCTTGTGTGCTCATCTGCTTAATTAGCTCTAACTGAGTCAGTTTTGCATCATAAACTACAACATCAAGTGTCAAATTTTGCAGGCAAAGCCAATTCTGACTTGTGGGAAGTATACCCAATTACTAGACCCACAGTTGAGTTCTGATTATGATCGTGAACAAGTAGAAAGCATGGTACTAGCTGCTGCCCTTTGTATCAGACGTGCTCCACGAGCTCGACCACAAATGAGCATTGTAAGTCATATCCCCTTGTTGATTCTGGTGTTTCTGTACCTGGCGAATACTAGGAGAAATCTTAGGCACATAATGCTTTGACGGATCTTTTTAGCTTCTAAGTAAAATGAGCGACAATCAAGTGCAAAGCATTAGAGTTGGGGCACTTATCATGATGCAATGTTCTTCGACTTTCCTGTTCTTCATCAATTAGTCTTATGATTAGCACCGAGTTCAAGATTCTTGAAAATTTATTTTTTACTTGAGGACCATGGTTCTTTCCTCTTTAGGATTTTGTACGTGGTACAATATTTGTGAAATCACCTTGTCCTTGGCTAGATATAGAAGTCTCTAGTGTTTACGCTCCTGGTATATGTAGGTTACGAAGCTGCTCAAAGGTGATGCTGAAACAACCAAGTGGGCAAGGTTACAAGTCAATGGTTCAGAAGGATCTGACACAAGTGGGCTACCGATAAATGCCATAGAAGGGGCCGATATGTTGGAAGATGACACTTTTTCTCAGTCTAATCTCCGGTCACACCTTAACCTTGCATTGCTCGGTGTTGAAGAGGATTCTCTCTCACTAAGCAGCATTGAGCATAATGTTTCGTTAGAGGACTATTTGCGAGGGAGGTGGAGCCGCTCATCAAGCTTAGACTAACCAAATTTCTTCTGGAGATCAAGTACTCATCCCGTTTATGATTCTTGTGTATATTGTCTCTTCATTTTTTACTCACCGCCTTCAACTAGAGGGCCGGTTATTTGGCGGGTTTTGGATGAGAGGTTGTTATTGGTGTGCCCTCCTCCTCCTCCCCCTTAGTCATAACTAGAGAACATTTTGATGTGCAAGTTTTGTGGGAGAAGGGTTCAGTTCTCTTCTCAATAAGAAATCAAGAACTGACCCTTATTTTTTAAGTGTATATGTATAGAACTCTTGTAAAATTGAAAATAATAGTAATAGTTTCCCTTAATTTCTCATCAAAAGCTAATGAAATTTGAGTGTTTTGCCCTCAAATACTTTGGACAACAGTGGTTGCTCTGATGGTAAGCAACCTCTACTTCCAATCAAGAGGTTGTGAGTTCGAGTTTCCCCAAGAGCAAGGTGGAAGTTCTTGGAGGAAGGATGTCGGGGATCTATTTGGAAACTACTTCTCTACCCTAGGATAGAGGTAAGGTCTGCGTACACACTATCCTTCCTACATCTCACTAAGTGGAATTATACTGGGTTGTTGTTGGCTTGCTGCAACTTTGCTTTAAAAATCATTAGCCTTTTCTTGATCTAAGATGGCAAAATTTTACTAGCTTTCCCTTTGCCATGTGGGTGGGGGTTACTATCATGTTAAATTTCCTCACATGTTTTGTCATTTTTATTTCTGCCTCAGCTAATGAATATATATTAATAGATGTCACATTTTGTCAAGATCATTGTACCTTCAATAGACGGTGGCTTCTATAGAAATACATGGTAAAACTGCATATAATAAATTTTTATGGTCCAGTCTTTTCCCGATCTAGCTAAAATTTAGTTCTATCGGGCACCACCACACAAACAAAGAGTTGCATACTACTGATTCTAATCAAAAGTGAAGTTGTACAACAATGAAAAGTAAAGTGACACATCATTCTCAACTAATGTCCTCATGGCACTGTCACCGACACTTTGTTTTTAATTTCCTCCATAGGTTTCCTTCTATTATTTTGGGCAAAAGGGGTTCTTTAGTCACCAAAATTGCCCCACAATAAAGGCTAACAACCAGAAGTTTGGTTTCTTCTTCCACTATGAAGATTGAAAAAGAAAGATAGTTAACATGCCGAGCCTATTATTATAGGCAACAACAACAACAACAACAACCCAGTATAATCCCACGTAGTGGGGTCTGGGGAGGGTAGTGTGTACGCAGACCTTACCCCTACCCTGGGGTAGAGAGGCTGTTTCCAAATAGACCCCCGGCATCCTTCCCTCCAAGAACTTCCCACCTTGTTCTTGGGGAGACTCGAACTCACAACCTCTCGGTTGGAAGTGGGGGTTGCTTACCATCAGAGCAACCCCTATTATTATAGGCATTGCACGGAAAGATAGTTTAACACGTTCTGCAAACTACTTTAAAATTCACTTTGATACTTTAAAGAGTTGAAAAGAAATTAATTAGAGATACAATTTGGATGGTTGTTAATCATTATATTGTATCGTATTATTACTTTAAATACGATATTTGTTTTGATTAGTACTTCCATTTTATTGTGTCAGTCTCGTTAAATCCATTGTTACATAACGACGAATTATGCCACTTTATGTAATGACCGATTTGGTGTGGTCGCGTTGTTACCTAGTCTTTTTCTCTTAATCTCACCTTCATTATTATTAAATAATTTTATTTTATTATTTCCCTACCTTTTTATATGGTAATTTTACCCGTATCATAATTTTTCCTTATTTAATATTGCAAGTTTACTCTTCATGTTGCTAGTGCGTGATATCATAAAACGATAGTAAAAGACACAATCTATCCAAACATTATATTCATCAAACAATACAGTATAATACAATATAATACGGTACAATAGATTATGAAAGGATACGTAACAACCATTCAAACAAGCTGTGAATAACACAACCAAGATTTCTCCATGGAATAAAATTTGTGAGCATTTAACTAGACAGGTAGAATAAAGATAATACTGAGTTTAGCTCGTCCAGCATAAATTGTGAACAATTGAATGACACATACAATAGTTGATCATCCCGCAAAAGTTACAAACAATTTAACAAGATAGGTAGAATGAAGATAATACTAAGTTTAGTCTGTCTAGAAAAACCCGTGAATAGTTAAACAAATTAATACATACAACAACAACAACAACAACAACACTACCCAGTATAGTCCCAGAAGTGGGGTCTGGGGAGGGTAATATGTAGACAAGCCTTACCCCTACCCAAAAGGGTAGAGAGGTTGTTTCCAATCGACCATCGGCTTAGAGAAGGAAAGGGAAAGCAACAACAAAAACAAAAACAAAAAAGCATTAGTAATTCCGGCAGAAATCGCATAAATAGTTATCTAAACATAAGAATTATACATAAAATGACATGCGATAATATCAAACAAGTAGCTACCATAAATAACTACCATAAGGGGACACAATCCAATGCACGAATCATCTATGAGTCGCCCTGACAAGCCTCACCCAACCCGGGAAAGGAGTACAAAAAATTCAAGGAGCCCCTATCCTACAACCCCGATACTAGACCTCCAGACTTTTCTATCAAGGGCCGTGTCCTCGGAAATATGCATCCTAGCCATGTCATGTCTAATCACCTCTCCCCGATACCTCTTGAGCCTCCCTCTTGCCTCTCCTCACGCCGACAAACGCCGGTCGCTCACAACTTCTCACCGGGCATCGGGACTTCTCCTCCGCGCATGCCCGAACCACCCGAGTCTCGCTTCGTGCATCTTCTCATCCACCGGCGCCACCCCGCCTTCTCTCGAATAACTTCATTCTTAATCTTATCTAACTCGGTGAGCCCGCAATCCACACGAGCATCCTCGTCTCCGCAACCTTCATTCTGCGAATACGAGAGTTCTTCGCCGGCCGACGACTCCGCCCCATACAACGTGGCAGGGCCTAACCACGGCTCTATAAAATTTTCCCTCGAGTTTCGGTCGCACTTTCTTGTCACACGGGACTCGCGATGCAAGCCTCCACTCCGACTATCCCGCTCCTATACGATGAATGACATCCTCGTCAATCTCTCCGTCCCCCTGAATCACCGACCCAAGATACCTGAAACTGTCCCTCTTAGCGATGACCCGAGCTCCAATCATTACGTCCCTGCCTACTTTCGCTCAGCTCGGCGCTAATCTTGCATTCCAGGTATTCAGTCTTAGATCTGCTTATTTTGAAACCCTTAGACTCGAGAGTCCGTCTCCATACTTCTAGCCTCTCATTCACACCGACCCTCGTCTCGTCTATCAATACTATGTCATCGGCAAATAGCATGCACCAAGGCACATCCCCTGAATATGACGGGTTATAGCATCCATCACCAAGGCAAACAAGAGAGGGCTAAGCGTCGATCCTTGATGGAGACCCATAACCACCGGGAAATGGTCTGAGTCACCGTCTACCGTCCTAACCCTAGTCTTAGCTCCATCGTACATGTCCTTGATTACTCTGATGTAGGCTTCCGGCACGCTCTTCGCCTCCAGGCACCTCCATAGCACCTCCCTTGGGACCTTGTCATACGCCTTCTCCAAGTCGATAAACACCATGTGCAAGTCCTTTTTCTTATCCCTGAACTGTTCCACCAATCTCCTGACAAGGTGGATAGCTTCTGTAGTGGAGCGACCCGGCATGAAACCAAACCGGTTCACCGATATAGATGTCATCTCCCTCACCCTCGCCTCGATCACCCGCTCCCAGACCTTCATGGTGTGGCTTATTAATTTGATACCCCTATTGTGAGCACGTGATTTTTACACTACACATGAGTTATTCCTATAAAATTCAAAATAAATGATTTTTCCTTATTTTTTTTAAATTTTGTGTGAATTTTGTGTTAGTTGTTTGCATGTTATTTGCGTGTGATAAATGAAAATACAAAAATTGCATTTCTTAGGAAGTTAATTCATTTTTTAAACAAATTAAATTAAAAATCAAAAAAATTAGTTAGTTTTTTAAATTGAAAAAAAAGAAGGTAATTAGTTTAGTTTTAATTAATTCCGAATAATTACAAAGTAGGGAAAATATAAAAAAAAATACAAAAAAATACAAAAAGATATAAGAGCTAATAAAGGGGAAAAAACATTGAATAAAAGGATTTGGGCCAAAACGCCCCAGCTGCCTTAGCCCAAATACCCCAGTCTTTAGCCCAAACGGTCCAAACTCCCCAGGCCCAGACGGCAGACCTAGCCCACGTCCCAACCCAAAACCCGGGTCCCCCCTTAAATCTCAGCCGTCCATCCTATCTCATCCAACGGTCCAGATTAATCATTTAATCTCCCAAATACCAAAACCCCCCAAACCCTAAAAATACCTATATTCCTCTTCCTCCAGAAAAACTAACGCCGCCGCCGCCTCCCTCCGCCGGCCGGAAATCCTCTTCGCCGGCGGACAACCTCCAAACCTCCCCAAATTTACACCCCAAACTTCACAAGACCTCCTCAATCTAATCCCCGGCTCGGTTTACTTCGAATCTCGCCACAATTTCTCGAATTTTCAATCAAAGATTCGAATTAAAATCCGACATGCTCCAAATCACCCCAAATTGATACCACACCCTCACCTCACCTCCCTAACACCCTAACCACCGTTAGTTCCGCTCGAATCTGGCCGGAAATCATTAAGCCCCAAAAACCAAGCTAAGAACCCTAAATTTCGAAATAGGGATTTATTTTCGGATTTTTTGAGAAATTGGGGTCTAATAGACCTTAATTGATTCGTTTTCGCTTGAAAACATTTCAATTAAGGTCCGTTCGATTCCGAATACGAATTTCATTCTCGGCCGCTGCCTTGTTTCGAATTTTTCAGAGGTATAGTGTTCTTTATTTTCTCTCCTTGTTCATTTTTATTTGTTGTGATTATGGTTGTCCGTTTGTTGTGATTTTCTATTTTTTTTCTTCTCTCATCTGTTTGGGACCCTTTTGTTTGGTCGACTTGTTATTTCTCTGATTCATTGTTGTAAATGTGGCGTTATATGATACGAATTCGATTCGTTTAAATTCGTCGAATGGCTAATTCTGCATTTTTAAACTATTATGGCCGAGAGTTTCTTGGATTATTTGTTCGTCGACTATTGTTTATCGATTATGCGCGTTGTAATTGATTATACGAATGTCGTCGATTGGATTCGTAGGTTCGTTTTAAAAAAAAAAAAACATTGGGACAGAATTTCAGATTTGCTAATTTGATTCAAATTTGTGTTTGGATTGTAAGCTTTTAGTTGTTGTTGATTTCAAATAGGACTGGAATTGGTTGTAGTTGTTGAATCATAGATGTTAACTAGCTGTTAGTTAATAAAGAAACTGATTGGATATAGTTGTTTAGCTTAGGATAGAAATTTGAGGGTGCAAGGCACATGTTTAGGCAGTGGAACCTGCTGGACAACAGGTATCCCACATAGTTTCTGCACTTTAGGATTGTTTAAAGGGTAGAACCATGTTTAGACAGCTGAAAAGTGCAAAAAGAGAGAATAATATGTGCTGGACAGATCTGAAATATTTAAATATGTTGATTGTTTTGAGTCATGAAGGATATAAAACTCACTGGAAAACACTCACGGAAAAAGAACATTAGGGAGCATTCTGAAATAGATTCACACATTGAGAATATTGGCAAAAACACATTAACACTCACAAAATACTCTACTGAAAACACATAAGAGATAGAGAGAAAAATTCCCAAGTGAGCCTGTCATTGTTTCATTGAGTTTGGCCAGACTTTGTGCTGCTAGTTGCATCTATCTTTGTTGATTGCACATTACTGCTGGTTGTTGTTTTGTTTGCTGCCGGGGTTGGTTGTTCTGTTGCTGTTGCTGTTGTTCTGTGGCTGTTGTTGTTGTCCTGTTGTTGTGGTTGTTCTATTGGTTGTTCTGTTGCTGTTGCTGTTGTTCTGTGGCTGTTGTTGTTGTCCTGTTGTTGTGGTTGTCCTGTTGCTGTTGTTCTGTTGCTGTTGTTGTGGTTGTCGTGTTGCTGTTGTTCTGTTGATGTTGTTGTGGTTGTCCTGTTGCTGTTGTTCTGTTGCTGTTGTTGTGGTCCTGTTGCTGTTGTTGTTATTGTGTCTTACTGCTGCTGCAACTGACTTCTCCTCATTGTAATTGCCAGGTACATATTTCGAACTTATGTTGATGTATCAACCCTTGCTAAAGATATGAATCGAAAATGGAAGCTGTTTTTTTAGTTGATGTTATCCTATGTTAAAAGCTTATACATTTCATTATGTAGATTTGTTATGATTTGATTGTACTACAATTGAACTAAGGATTACTCTTAACTAAGTATTCTTGTATGAGTTATTTTCTGTTACTCCTTGGATTATCTTATGTAATTGAATGTTAATTTATTATTCGAACTAGGGGATTATGAATTACAGTAAGAACTTAATTTGATCTTTCCTTATTGATTATCTTTGATTAGTCTTTATTATTGGCATATTTCAACGGTTAGCTAGTGTTAACAATAAACAAGATATGTCGCGAATTAGTCTCCCATCTTGGCTCATAATCACAGGAATTTATGTTTCAATCCCTAATGCTAAGTTTAGTCTAGATTACTTGAATTGATATCCTATCATTAAGAAATGACTACTGTCAATTGTCATCTTGAAGTCTTCTTTAGCAACATTTAGAAGGATTATTGAAATCTAGCTTCGAACTCATGTAAGTTGGAATCGATAGGTTTAACATATTCGAAGTGCGAATCAATATAATAAGGTCAAGAATATTAATCCAACAGGTTTAAAACATGCTAGTTGAGTTCACGTCAAAGTTTAGTGAACTTTCGAATAAGTATTAGTAATTAAGGTAAGCTTTAGTTTCCAATAGTTGCAATTAATTAATTCCAATGGTTTATTCTTCTAACGATATGGGTTCAAGTTAATTATAAGATAATTAGCTTCTCTTTAAAAATACTACCCGTCAATTCTGTATTTTTATTTATAATTTCAATTTCAGTAGTATTCTTTTAGGTAACAATGGTCTTAAGTTGGTAACTAATGAATGATTTTTTAGTATATAATTAATTAAGATTTTTTTTACTTTATTTTTAGAGATAAATTTAAACGGAGAAAATGTAGTCATCATAGGATTTTCTTTTAAAAATAAGACGAGCCCCGCTAAATAACGTATAAATCATGGAGCCCTCAATTAATTGTAATGAAAACCTTAGACTCGGAAGGACCGTTTAGTGAATTTCACGGTCCTTTCCCCAAAGTTAAACAACACGATAGACTCTTTAGGCACGACTTTAACAAAAATACTTTCCTAAATACGGGTGCGCATTTATGTGAGCCAAATCTTACTCTCGGTGAAACTAAAATATATATTAAAGTCGCAGGCGTACTGGTTGCGGTGTGACTCGAAATGTATTTTCGTGACGTTGCAATTCTTCCAAAATTGAAAAGCGGAATATAAGAGCACATAAATAAAAAATATATAAATAAATCAGATAGAAACAAAAATTGCAGTTGAGCGACCGTGATAAAATAATGGAATCCGGGAGTTCCTAACACCTTCTCCCGGGTTAACAGAATTCCTTATCCAGGTTTCTAATTTCGCAGACCGTAATACAAAGTCATAAATTTCCTCGATTCGGGATTAAAACCGGTGACTTGGAACACCATTATTTTTCCAAGTGGCGACTCTGAACTAAATAAATAAATCCCGTTTCGATTGTCCTTTAATTGGAAAAACTCCTACGCGCTCTCGCGAGTAAGCGTAAAAAGGAGGTGTGACAGCTCTGGCGACTCTGCTGGGGATAATCCACCCAGAACTTCGGTTCAGGGTTTAAGAATTCGAGCTCAGTTAAATTGTTGTTTTTGTCTATATCCGATTTTATTATATGTTTAATTAATGTGCTACATGTCTACCGCTTTGATACTAGTTGCACTGTATATACAAACTGCTATATGTTTACCGCTTTGATATTGCGTGAACTGTGTATATAAACTGTGCCAAAAACCCTTCTCTTCTCGCCCCCGGGGATGTGCTCACTGGTTGAGACTCCCTATTCCGTTAGTGTCATACCCCGAAATAATAAAGAGGCTCGGAAAGTTTCTAAGCCGGCTGGCCTTTTGGTTCCCGGAAAGGAGCTCCTTCCTCAACCCGAGTTGTCCGCTTGGGTACACAGTCTAGATCATGTACCGAGGTTTTGAACTTAGAATAACATAACCGCATACCGGATCCCTAGTAGGAAACGCTTATTTGCATCACGTTGCATTTGACTTAGGGGACTCAACACAGGGGTTGGGTCCGTCTAGGACAGGCAACCTGAAATGAAAAGACCATCCTGCTATACCATGTTCGTTTTAAGCATTTATTCGAACTTGCATGCTGACCGGCTTTTAAATACTGAAGAAAAACGAAAAAAAACAAAAGGAAACAGTATGGAGAAATAGATATTTTTTCAGAAAATACAAAATGTGCTTTACCAACAAATCAATAATTTAGTTTGCTAATAAAAAAAAAACGACGGAAGGTTGACTCTGCCGACAAAATGGTTTTTCTTAACAAATGTGTTTTCTTTGTCGGTTAATAAAAGAAAAATAGTTTGTTTTGACGGACCGAACTACGCGGGTTTGATTCTCACCGGATATGAGATACGTAGGCAACCCCCGTCGGGTCCAACTTGCCTTTTTTTTTTTCAAAAGTCCAACTTGCCCTTTTTCAAAAAAAAATATATACCAAAATTTTAAATTTTGAAAAATAGTCCAATCATTGCCAGCCAAAATGATCTTCTTCTTTAATATAAATGTGCAGGATGAGCACGATTCAAAACGAACCCTTTTCACTCATGACTAAAATCCCGGTACAAATCCGACTATGGTGGGATGATCTAGGCAAAGAAGGGCAGGATGAGGTTAAGAAATATTTGAAAGGTCTCACAGGTCTGCTTGAAATAAAACCTCGAGGGGACATCATAAGAGCATTAGTCACATATTGGGACTCCGCGCACAATGTCTTTCACTTCTCGGACTTCGAGCTCACCCCAACCGTGGAGGAGATGACCGGATACATTGGAAACACTGATATACCATTGGGGCATCAATATCTAATCGCTCCCAGGGTTGTCGCCATACACCGGTTTTTAGACTCACTGAAGATAGCCAGAACGGTACGTAACCCGGATCTAGCACAAGGGTTTTGTACTTTAAGCTTCATCTATCAAAGGTACGGACATGTGGGAGGTTTTGACAAGCCAGAGAACCAATTATGCAGCAAGGGCGATCGCCAAAAATGGGAGGAGCACAAACGAATTGCCTTCATGATAGCCTTCTTAGGACTCGTGGTATTCCCGAGAAAAGACGGGAATATTGATATAAAGGTAGCCGGAGTCGTCCGTACTTTGCTTGACCAAAGCAAAAGTACTCTTGCTCCCATGATACTATCAGACATATATCATCGAGCTCTCACAGTCTGCAAAGCCGGAGGAGATTTTTTCGAAGGCTGTAATTTACTGCTACAGATGTGGATGATCGAGCACCTGTGTCGCCGCACCCAATTCTTGAGATATGGGTTGGTTGAGGAAACTTGCATAAGCGAATTCTATACAAGGATTGATAGGACCGTCTTGCCTGAAGGAACCTTGGCATGGAGGGCATACTTCCAGGCTCTCAGCGCAAGTCAAATACAATGGACATTGGGTTGGTTACGGATAGACAGAATCGTGTACATGCCAGCGGCTAGGTCCCACTTTCTCCTAATGGGACTTAAGAGCATTCAACCTTATGCGCCCCATCGGGTTTTGAGACAGCTTGGGAGGTGCCAGATAGTACCCAAAGACGAAGACCTGAGTACCCGGGTTATTGAAATTGGTCCCGACGGTCAATTCCCAGAAGCAAGGGTCCGCCAGATCTGGAGCAAATGTCAATATCTGGAGGCAAACACTTGTGTGAAGGATCGAGCTAGAGGAGAGGTTGTACCCGGATATCTTACTTGGTATAAGGGAGAAACATCGGTTGAAAGACCAGCCAAGAGACCGCACCTCAGGGAATTTGCTGACGCATCACAAGAACAATGGGACTGGTTAGCCAAGGAAGAGGTTTACAGAACAAGGATTGGCAAGATAGAGCAACGGGTCCAAGATCTCCGATTTGAAAAAGAGATGCAAACTGCCGCCGACGAAGAAGATAAAAAGAAGTTGGCACAAGAAAATGACTTTCTGAGAGCTCAAATCCAGCAAATGAAAAGGGATGCTGACAGACAGTTGAGGAGTCGAGCAGACGAAAAATTGATAAAGGGTTTGAAAAACCAAGTTGCCGATATCCAAAGAGAATTGGAAGAGTCGAAGACCCAAACAATAAGGATCCGTGCTAGTTGGAGAAAGGAGGCACATCAACATGCACTTCACCTACAACGGGTGGAAGAAGATTACACCGAGATCATCACCAGTCTAAGGGAAGCAAATGTTATCCTCAGGGAGCGGGTTTTCAAGCAAGCCCGAGATGCCAGAGCGGACCTCGACCGTTGCCACGATTTGATGGCCCGACTGCAAGAACAAGTGGATAGGCTCTTAGACCAAGTCACCAACAATGCTCGAAGATTGGGAGCGAAAAACCAACAGATAGAACGGCTACTCGGAGAAAGGGACATGATCAAGGACGGAATTGGAGAAATCGGGCATTATGTCACCATGAAGTGCTTAGCTTGTGAACAAATGCCCCGCACCGCCCTTTTTGCTTCGGTTATGGGCTATGTTCATCAGATCATGAGAGAGTTAAGGGGACTACACAAAGACCTCACACCAAGGCCCGCGGCAAGGCCGAACGATGCCTCGCGGGCTCCCAGGAATTTTAGAGCATTAGACTTTTGATTAAAAATGTATTTTGAAATATTGAGTCAAGCTGGTTGGCATTTTATTTTCCTTTTTCGAGTCAGGCATTTCTCTTATTTTGTTGATTATTGTAAGACATGTTTTGTAACCTTAAGGGTTTTTTGATATAAAAATTACCGAATTTTGCCACAATCTTGTGACTAGAACTACGCTCGGTCTGATTCACGCGGGGACGTGATACGTAGGCAATCCACATAAGATTCGACCACCACTAGAAAGAAAGGAAAAGAACATGAAGGTTAATAACAATAAGGCTTTCAAGGATAATTGAAAAAAAAAAGAGAAAAAGAAACGAAAAGAAGCTGGAATGACGCATGTGATGAGTACATATAGAAAGGGTTATTTGGTTAGGTGCATTGCATCCAATGTGCTATAACATATCTGTTAAACTCGGTAAGCTAACAAGTTTGTTGCATTCCAGAAAAGTTTAGCAGTTGGTTTGACATAATATCCTGGCCAGCCACCATTACCGTACTAGATCTAAAGGGCCAATTCCAGCAAGCATGTCTAGTTCCGGTAAAAGCCTCGAGGAAGAGAAATCGGAGATACAGATCATGAAAGAAGAGGTAGATCGGTTGAAACAGCAGATAACAGAGATGCACCTAGCCTGGGCTAGGGGACGGTCTTCACCAAACCTCCCTACTCTCGCATCAGCTCCAGAACATCCACCCCTTGATCCTTCAACAAGCGCCCCACTCTATCCATATTATCAAGGGGAAAACCCTTATGCCACCCAAATTCCACCAGCCAAACAAAATCCTCCTCCGGTCACCCCTGTTTTTGTAGCACCCCCACCTGCTACCCTACAAAAGTCGTCCGGTGAGCCGCATGTTCAAATCCATGACAATTCTTACTATCATCCCGAGCCTACCTTTAGGGCTCCTGAACCGCATCCACACACCCCTCACCTGGGATAACCCGGCAGAACCGGAAAAGCACTTCCAAAGTTCGGAACATGAGGAAGTTATTAGAAAAGTTAAAAGCATGGAGCAGTCCTTCAGGAATATGCACGGTTTGGGCAACCAGGTCAGTGTCGCTTACAAGGATCTGTGTCCATTCCCAGATGTCCAGTTGCCATCCGGGTTCAAAATGCCCAAGTTTGACCTATACGAGGGGCATGGTGATCTAGTAGCCCATCTTCGAGGGTTTTGTAGTAAAATGCAAGGAGCCGGAGGACGAGACGAGATTCTGATAGCTTACTTCGGTCAGAGTTTGGGGGGATCTGCACTAGAGTGGTACACTAGGCAGGATCCCAGCGGATGGTTTACGTGGGATGATTTGGCTCAAGCATTCATTGGCCAGTTCCAGTACAATCTTGAAATAGTCCCAGACCGCTTATCATTGCTAAAATTAGAGAAGAAACCCGCCGAAAGTTTCAGAGAATTTGGTTTCCGCTGGAGGGAACAGGCAGCAAGGGTAGATCCGCCCATGAGAGAGAGCGAGATGGTGGACTACTTCCTGCAGACTCTAGAGCCAACCTATTTCGGACATCTGGTGACGTCCGTCGGTAAATCATTCACCGAGGTGATAAAGATGGGGGCTATGATTGAGGAAGGCTTGAAAGCTAACAAGATCATGAGCTATTCAGCGTTGAAAGCCACCACTCAAGCTATCCAAAGTGGTACCGGAGGAGTGCTTGGGAAAAAGAGGAAAGAAGAAGTCACGGCGGTCGAGTCCGGAACATGGTTCAGAAACAGAGGCCCCGCGCCCCAGTATAAGCCGCCACAACCTCACCACCAAAATTACTTCCACAATCCATATAACCACCCGCAACACTACTATCCAGCACCCGATCCCCATTTTACTGTCCATCACGCACAGTCATATGCCATACCTCCCGTCCAGGCACCATGGCGTGCGCCAAATCCACAGAATAATTACCCACCCCCAAGAGCCTATAGAAATCCCACGGGTGCGGGCTTTCGCCCGAACCAAGCATTCAAAAGCGACAGAGCGCCAAGGCCAAAGACTTTCACTCCCTTGGGGGAGTCTTACACCAGTTTGTTCCACCGTTTGAAGCAAGTAGGGTTGCTAAATCCGGTCGAGGCTAAGCTGCCAAATCCTCTTCCAAAGAATCTGGATCATTCAATAAATTGTGCATACTGCTCAGGATGTCCGGGGCACGACACAGAAAAGTGTTGGCGGTTGAAAACAGCCATCCAGGAACTCATCGACACTCGCCGAATTGAGGTCCAGACTCCGACGGAGCCCAACATCAACCAAAATCCACTTCCAACTCATCATGAGACCAACATGATCGAGTTGGTACGGGTAGAGGAGGGAAAGGAGAAAACCTCTCAGACTGTAATGATGATCAAGTCTAGTGGGGTAGGAATGAGAAAAGGGCTAAACCTTGATGGATCACTCATTTGCAAGAAGGACGTACAAGAGGGGTCGGAAGCAGAAAAGGGAAGCGTGAACAAAGTGCCGGTGAAGTCGGGGGAAGTAAAAATAACTGTACCAGGGGTAGCAACCAAACCCGTCTTGACGGTAGCAGGTGTTCGAATGGATCCTTTCATCATCAAGCCAGCAATACAGTTGCCAATAGTTGATAGCAAAGCCGTCCCATGGAATTATGATCGGGTCACGATGATCTACAAAGGAAAAGAAGTTAAAGAGGAAGTCTGCGAAGCGCAAAGGTTGACCCGCTCAGGGAGATGTTTTGCCCCTACGGAATTGAGGAAGACCACTCCGGCAACACCGAAAAAGCCGGTAACTGACGAAGAGGCAGAAGAATTCCTGAAAAAGATGAAGATGCATGATTATTCTGTCCTAGAATAGCTAAAGAAGACTCCTGCACAAATCTCATTGCTGTCCTTGCTAATACATTCTGAAGAACATCGGCAAACTTTGATAAAAGTTCTGAATGAGGCCCACGTACTCGATAAAATCTCGGTGAGTCATTTGGAGAAGATCACCAATAGGATCTTCGAAGCGAATCAGATCACTTTCACCGATGATGAATTGCCTGAGGAAGGCACCGAGCACAATAAGGCTTTATATCTTACGGTAAAGTGTGAGGAGTCGGTGGTTACCAAAGTCCTAGTCGATAATGGATCCAGTGCTAACATTTGTCCTCTCTCTACACTGAACAAGTTGAAAGTGGATATCGGCAGGATACGCAAGAACAGCATATGTGTCCGAGGGTTTGATGGAGGAGGCAAGGCGTCGGTCGGGGACATAGTATTAATCTTGACAATCGGACCGGTGGAGTTCACCATGGAATTCCAAGTACTGGACATGGTAGTTTCATATAACCTTCTGATATGGCGACCATGGATCCATGCTGCAAAAGCAGTTCCATCCAGCCTACACCAACTCGTCAAGTTTGAGTGGGACCAACAGGAGATCGTCGTCCATGGAGAGAATGATCTACAACCAGGCACCATCGTCCCCTTTGTTGAAACAGAAGAAGATGTTGGGCCATGGGTATACCAGATCTGCGATGTGGTATCCGCCAACCGAGTTCCAGAAGGGGAATGCATTCCCAATGATAGAATAATTACTGCGGACGTCATGGTGGCTCATGAAATGTTGAGATACGGTTTCATACCCGGCAAAGGTCTAGGGGCATCTCTGCAAGGAATCATACAACCGGTATCTGTGGTCGAAAACGTGGGAACCTTCGGCTTAGGATTCAAGCCAACATCAGAGGACATCCAGCGAGCCAAGAGGAATAAGCAGAAGACATGGGTGCTCCCGAAGCCTGTTCCACGCCTTTTGCAGGTTTGCGCGAAAAGAGGATGAATACCCGTAGATGCGTGATTTTGCCCCTACCCGAGATTTTTTATATTTTTAGCGTAAAATATTTAGTTTAGTTTTAATATAGCTATTTTAGCTAAATTTGACTCTTTTACTTTATTTTTACCTTAAAATGAAAAATAACAAAAATATGATTTTATTAATGTTTCGTAGTCATTTTAAACTTGAAAAATACAAAAAATAGTACTTTATATTTTTTGTCTTTTTATAAAAACGAAAATAATAAAAAATAGTTTCATTAATAGTTTGTAGTTATTTTAAACTTGAAAAATATAAAAATAGTACTTTATATTTTTATCTTTTTATAAAAACGAAAATAATAAAAAAAATAGTTTCATTAATATTTTGTAGTTATTTCAAACTTGAAAAATATAAAAAATAGTTTTATTTTAATTATGAACATTATAGTTATTTTGATTACCTAGGAGTAATTAAATAACACCCTTCTCGGTTCCGGGCGAAGAATAATATTCGGGTTCAAACTAGCCGGTTTTATAATTTTTCGGACCTAGCCCATAATAATCCGAGTCCACCACACATGTGGGGGACACGGACAAAACCAACCCATACCCACACATGCACACACTATAGGGACAACACATAATGGGGGGATGGGAGAATTATTAGAAAATGGCAAAAGAGAATAAAAACAAAAAAACAAAAAAACAAAAAAGAGATGGGTTGATTCTTTAAAAAGAAAAAAGGGTACAAACAAATAGGGGAGATCTCCTTCTTTAAGAAGAAGAACAACGGCAGCAAAGAGAGGATGGAAAAAACAAAGAAAAAAAACGAAACGGAAGAGAAAAGAAACAGAAAGAAAGAAAAAAGAGAAGCAAAGAGACGACCTCCCTCACGCTGAAAAATACGTACAAACCAGTAGCCCGTCGGAAATCCAACGTATACATCTATGAATAGGTGAGAAAGGAGCGAAAACAAAGCCGTTAAGGTTGTCATCGAGGTAGCCCGATCAGTTCGTTGCTTGCCAAGGTTCTGTCGTGAACTCACTTATTGATAGTTTCAAAACAGATTGAGCCTTAAATCTCTAAGTTCTATTGAAGGTCCATTTCATCTCCTTCTCTTTATTATGGTGTTGTTCTTTAGTAATTGAAAAGTTTGAATTTATCTCATCTCTTAGAATGAGAATGATTATTTGTTATTAACGTGTGTGATTTTATGAACTATCTGCAAATAAAGTTGGGAGCAGTGATGCTTGACATTAGTATGCAATTGACCAGGTTGCTTAAATTATCTTCATTACCTTGGATTTATTTGAGAAAGAAAATTTTCCAAACTATTCATATTTTTGGATTTTTGTGTCATCCTTGCTGGAGTTCCGTCAAAGCAAATTTGTATATTTAATAGTATGAATTAATCTAATATTTATTAACTATATATGTGCATTCTTAAGATTGTGGCCTAGTATTATTGAATATAAAATGTTTATTTAAAAATGAGTGAGATTCTGCAAAAAGATGCATAATCATGCCTAATTTTTTAATGTTTAAAATCTTGTTTCTAGTGCTGGTACTATTAAGGAACATTGAAGTTAGGTTAAAGTTTTATATTCCCTTTTTACGTGATTTTGCTCAATAGATGTAGTCCAGTGCAATTCTCTTAGTAGTTGTGTAAATATGGGTTAAAATCTTTGGTGGAAGTAATCCTTCCAAATTAAAATTCGAGCCGTGTCATTTAACAAATTTTATGCCCCCCCCCCCAAAATAATAATGCGTTAGTCTCTTTAGGCGCGTCTTTAATAATTTTACATTCCTAAATTCGGGTGCGCATTTCATGCGACCTAAATCCAAATCTCAACGGAGTCGAAATGTGTCGACAATCATGGGTGCACTGATGCGACGTGGTTCAAGACGCATTTTCACGATATTGCAATTCTCATTAAAATAATAAAAACGGTTCAAAATTAAAAGCATATAGGCAAAAACATGTATTCAAAATCAGATAATTTAAGACAAATATAACAGTTGAGCGACCGTGCTAGAACCACGGAATTCGGGAATGCCTAACACCTTCTCTCGGGTTAACAGAATTCCTTATCCGGATTTTTGGTTCGCGGACCGTAATATAGAGTCAAACCTTTCCTCGGTTCGGGATCAAACCGGTGACTTGGGACACCATTATTTTTCCAAGTGGCGACTCTGAATTAAATAAGTTGATCCCGTTTCGATTGTCCTTTAATTGGAAAAACTCCCACGCGCTCTCGCGGGTGCGTAAAAAGGAGGTGTGACAGCTCTGGCGACTCTGCTGGGGATAAGTAACCCGAACTTCGGTTCGGGGTTTAAGAATTCGAGCTCAGTTAAAATTGCTGTTTTTGCTTATATCTGATTTCCTTATATGTTTTGATTAATGTGCTACATGTTTACCGCTTTGATATTACGTGAACTGTATATATAAAAACTGTGCCGAAAACCCTTCTCTTCTTATCTCCGGGGATGTGCTTACTGGTTGAGACAACTCGTCTCTTCTTACCCTCGGGGATGTGCTTACTGGTTGAGACTCCCCTTTTCTGTTAGTGTCAATACCAAAAATAAGAAAAGAGGCGGGATAAGTTACAAAGCCGGACGATCCCGCGGGTCCTCGGTACGTAGCTCCCTCCTCAAATCCGAGTTGTCTGCTCGGGTACACGGTCTAGTACCATTGAAAACATCAGGATATTGAGCCTAGATTTAGGACGTTTATTTGCATCATATCTGACTTAGGGGACTCAACACAGGGGTTGGGTCCGTCTAGGACAGGCAACCCGAAATAAAAAGACCATCTTGCTATATCATATTTGTTTATTTAGACTGGCATGCTGACCGGCTTTTAAATACTGAAGAAAAACGAAAAAACAAAAGGAAATAGTATGGGGAAATAAATATTTTTCAGAAAATACAAAAATGTGTTCTACCAACAAGTCAATAAATTTAGTTTGCCGATAAAAGACGACAGAAGGTTGACTTTGCCAACAAAATGGTTTTCTTGACAAAATGTGTTTTCTTTGTCAGTCAATAAAAGAAAAATAGTTGTTTTGACGGACCGAACTACGCGGGTTTGATTCTCACCGGATGTGAGATACGTAGGCAACCCTCATCGGGTCCAACCACCCCTTCAAAAAAATTAAAAAAAAAAATGTCGAAGTTTTAGTTTTCAATAAAATCAAAGTAACGCTGTTTTTGAAAATAGCCGAATGTTCTGAAAGGACACCGGAAGGCCGTTTTTGCAAAAATGGCCACTTTGAAGTCTTTTCTTTTTCTTTTTGAATAATAGCCTTGAAATATTCCATGTGGAAATGTTGAAAGGCCGTAGCCTCAAATTCAAGTTTGAGTTTACCACCTTCTTGAAAAAAAAAAAATCATCAAAAAAAAATGTGTGTTTAATTTCGTCAATAAAATCAAAGTGATGCCGTTTTTGGAAATAGCCGAATGTTCCGAAAGGACGCCGGAAGGCTGTTTTTGCAAAAATAGCCGCTTTGAGTCATTTTAGATAATTTACGAGCATAGCCTTGAAATATTCCTTGTGGACATGTTGCAAGGCCATAGCCGCAAAATCAAGCTCGGGTTCACACCCCTTTTGCAGAAATAACCAAAAAAAATGTGTGTCAAAGTTTTTATTTTCGGGTCATGCTATATTTGTTTAAAATAAGCCGAATATTCCCCAAAAGGACGCCGGAAGGCTATTTTTGCAAGAATAGCCACTTTGAGTCTTTGTAAATAATTTTTGGGCACAACCTTGAAATATTCCCTCGTGGAAATATTGAAAGGCCGTATCCGCAAAATTAAGTTTGAGTCATTACTCAACTTTGCAAAAAAAAAAAAAACCAACATATAAAAAAATAAAAAATAAAAATAAAACAACATATGGTTTTGCTGAAATGGCCACATTTGGCATTTAAACTTTCTCAGTCTTATGTTGGCCTGTAACGGAGCTGAACGATGCCCCATTGTCCCTAAGATGAAAAATTTTGAATTTGTAGTCTCTTAAATAAAATTTTGCAAAAATAGCCGCTTTGTCAAATAAGTCATTACATGGCCAATTTTGTAAAAATAGTCAATTGACATTAGAAACTTCTCAGTCTGATGTTGGCTTATGGCGATGCCGAACGATGCCCCATGAGCCATAAGACGAATTTTTTTTTAAAAGTTTATCTTTCTTAAATAAATTTTGCAAAAATAGCCATCTTGCCAAATAAGCCATTACATGGCTAATTTTGTAGAAATAGTCATAATTGGCGCTAAAAATATTCTTATTCTTGTAGAAATATCTGGCACAAGGTGTGAAAGTTTTTCATCATAGTTTGTAGTTGGAGTCGGCTTTTATAATTTTTCTTCAAAAAAAAGAAAAAAAAATCAAATAAACATCTCTTTATTTCTTGCATTAATTTGCAAGAACTACGCTCGGTCTGATTTATGCGGGGTCATGATACGTAGGCAATCCACATAGGATTCGACCATATCAATAGCCAAACAAGAAAAAAAAACGAAAAACTACAAAAAGAAAAAAAAAGAGAAAAAGAGAAAAATAGAAAAAAAAACAATTTAGAAAATAAAGGAAAGTTGGCGAAGCACAGATACGAGAAGCTGGAATGACACATGAAACTGAAGCAAATACATGATAGAAAGGTTTAACTGCCTAGGTTCATTGCATCCCTAATGTGCGTTCACTTGTCTGTCAAATGCCCTAACGCTAACGTGATGACTTCGCTTTGTTGTGTCCATTTACAAAAAGGTGGTTGGTTGTGGTTCTAAAATAACTCTTCCCTGTAAGACAAAGTCAGAGGACAATGACAGATAATCTCAAGACCGAGTGGGTTGATACCGATACCCGACAACAGCTGGTTGAACGGAACCACGGGTTAGTAGAAGAAGTCAAAATATTGAGACAACATGTGGCTGATATGTATCGGCCGTGGATGGATGGAAAAGCACCACCCCCGCCACCACCTAGCTTCTGGGACTCTATACTTACTTGGACACTAAACCCAAGGCCAGATGGTCACCCACATCCTCCATATATACCCGCCTATCACAACTTGTCCAACCACTCGAGTAGCTCAATTACTCGTCCTCCAGCTATGTTTTCCCAACGCTACTCCCGTCCCCAACACCACTACTCTCCCGGGACACCCAAAATCGTACTTCACCTTCCAGGTACCCAGCTCCACAAAAATCCTACCAACCCCCACGAACATACCGGAAACCCCCTGGGTCAGGTTTCAGGCCAAATAAGGCATTTAGGGAGGAGAGGTTACTGAAGCGAGAAAAAGCGCTCACCCCTATCGGAGAATCCTTTGCAAGTCTGTTTGAAAAGTTAAAACATGTCGGCCTGATTACACCGCTCCCCGGATATACTCCCGATCCACGTGCAAGAAGCTTCAATCCTACTGCACGATGTGCATACCATTCCAATGTCAGAGGGCACGATATTGAGAGTTGTCGTACCTTGAAAAAGGAAATAGAAAGAATGATTCAAAAAGGATGGTTGATTGTGATCAATGACGATGACAGGGAGCACACGAATCCTCCGGGGGGTATATTGACTGAAGCTAAAAATATTGAAGCAGATGGAAGCCTCAGCAATATTGATGCAGAACTTAGTGGCTAAAATGTTGTGCTTGGTAATTGGAAAGACACTCCGTCTTTGGGTCAGCTAGATGGAGTTTCGGTGGTTCGTTTTGTTGTCATTTCTGTTGTCCGAGTTATTTTCAGGGTTATCTTGTGGTCAAACTCTTTTGTCCTAGCAGTTTGCTTTGGTCTTGCCCAGTTTTGTTTCAGGGCTGTACTCTAGTTTGTTTTGTTTGTTTTGTCATTGAACCATTTCGTCATGAGTTTAATGAAGCTTTCGGTCTTTTGTTACTTCCGGTCATTTTATTTGTTTAGTTCTTTTTACCCTTTAGATTTGTCTTGTGCTCAAACGCCGAATCTAGTGACACGACATGCGCACACATAATTGTGGCTTAATTCTAAAAGTTAATCATTAAGCAATTGGAAGATGATCGGGTCATCTAAAGGAAATAAAAACAATTTGAGACTATTTGGATCCCGAGTCATGTGAAACCGGGGCAAGTAAAAAGGAAACAGTCAAAGGCAAGCTGGCCAAAATTGACATAATAATGAAAATGAGAGTGTTGCCCAAGAGTGCTTTAAAGATATGACGAATATTAATTGTGTTGTTTACACTTGGCATGTTTTGAAGATTGGAATGACGAAGGCATTTTGTTCTGCTATCCAAACACTTTATCCATCGTCAACCCTTTGAGGCTTATTTTAAATTCTTTCATACCCTCCTTCGGAATTAGTTGCAAAGACTAGAAACACAAGTTTGAAAGGCAAAAGAAGAAAGGGATAAAGAAAAAGTAAAGAAAAAGAAAACAACAAAAAGAGATAAAGGAAAGAAAAAGAAAAATGTATGAAAAAAGAAATTCGAAAAAGAGGAATTGGGAACTACGTTTGACCTGATTCCTCAAAGAGGATACGTAGGCGCTTCACAGCTCGGTCATAGTGTAAATAAAAACCAAAAAAATCCCCAAGCAAGAAACAAGGGCAGTAAAAAAAAATGTGTTTATGTAAGGAAAATATAGGATTCCGAAGGTTGTAATTTTGAACCCAATTTGTTTTATTTTGAGACTTTAATACCCTTTCTTTCTAGCCCTGTCCAAACCCACATTACGGTCCAAAGAAAGACCTTTTGACCAATTTTCAAAAGAGGCTGAGTTAGGCAAATGAGAGAAGTTTCATCGGGACATGACACTCTGATTCCCGACAGAAAGACTCCGATCTCCAGCAGAAAATAGGAGAGTCTTAGCAGTAACACCACCAATCCCCAGTGAAAAAGTAACACAAATGAGAGAGTCTTAGCGGTGAAAACCTTCACAGGCACCATAAGGCGATGAAAGCTGAGAGAAAAACCGAAATGAGAGAGGCTTGGTAGTGAAAACCCCTCGGGCACTACAAGTTGAACGGAGATTGGAAATCAGATGGGAAAGCCCCGGGCGAAGATTACAAAAGGCGGTTTAACGACGGAGGATAGGCTATATGTGCATGTCATGTCCATTAGAGTTGGTATCCACGTTTGATAGGTTTACTTTATAATTTTTCTTTTTAGAGAGTCATCTTCCTTTTTGTCTTTTATTCTGTTTCTTTTTAGCTTTCTCCTTTTTGTCAAAAATTCCCCAATAGAGTCTGTTTGCAAGAAATGACTGCAAAATTTTCCATCAGCTTTCCAATTACGCCAGACGGGATTTTTGATTGGTACACCCAAGTGGAATAAGTCAGGAAGGATCAAGCGTAAGGCAATGTCCAGAGGGATATTCCCCAGCAATAGGAAAATGACAAAGGGAGGGATTGGCATCAATAAGGATATCTCAAGGAAGGTTAATGAGACTCAAAGGTCGGGAAATGCCTAGTCCTTAGATATGCCGCAAAAGGAGAGATATCCCCAGCAGAAAGGTATTTTCAGTGACAAGGGTGAACAAAGAAAATGGTTCGCCAGTAAAGCATGCAAGGTCTTCACGAAGGGTCACTATCATAGGAATTCGGGTGGTCAGTGGAAAACCACGTGGAAAGGTTCGCGAATAAAGAGTCGTCAAGGAAGGCGGGGAAGCAAGAAAGGAGAAAACTATCCCCAGCATGAACATCATCAAATGATAACATTCCCGGCAGGGTCTGACAATGAAACGCAGAGCAGGGAAAGAGGAGGAGAACCATCCCCAGCAGGAGCACCACAACCAGCCACCACATTTTAAAAACTAACCAATTTTTCTTTGATTTGAAATAGGAAGAAGAGGGGTTGTTGGCAGAAAAGCATCCCACGAAGAAGATTCTCAAACTGGGGGAGAAAATTTTCTCCCGTTGCGAAAATTTTCTCGAAACCAAATACCCGGTTGGGGAAAGAAGCCGGATAACGCGAGGAAATGATCTTTGAACCCGATTATCCCCGACAAAAAAAAAAAAAAGAAAGAAAACAACAAGTTGTGATAGAGGAAATCATACCCCCAGCAGACAAGACAAAACGAGGAAGCTTGCGTTCAGAAAGGCAAGAAGCCGGTATCATCCCCAGCAGTTCTCGAAAAAATGAAACACTAATTTCGAGATTTCTCCGGCAGCATTATATCCTACAAATTTTTCAAGGGAGCCAAGCGCGAGTCCCGAATGAGGTTTGGAAGGAGGCAAAAGGAAAAGGGACCCCCCCGACAGTGTAATCCCCAGCTGATGACATTTCAATCCCCAGCGATCCCGGGAGAGAATAAAGGTTTTGAAGGAAGTAGAAAAAAAAGGAAATAAAGAAAATTTCCCCAGCAGCATTACCCCAGCAGGTAAGTAATTAGTTCCAAAGGCATCCCCAGCAGTCAAGAGAAAAATAACACGACCCAGGAGGAAAGCAATTCCAAAACAAGGTAATTCAGAAGAAAGGATGGCCCAAGAAGCGATGCAGGAAGAAGAAAGTGGTGCAGAAAGCAAAGGAAGGCGACATGGATGGGATGGAGTTAGTGAGTTGATGTGGAAATCAGGAGCCCGCCTGAAGAATGGAGTGGCGATTTATTTTCAAAAGATATTGTTGAAGTCAGGAGCCCGCCCGAAGAATGGAGTGGCGATTTATTTTCAAAAGATGTTGTTGAAGTCAGGAGCCCGCCTGAAGAATGGAGTGGCGATTTATTTTCAAAGGATGTTGTTGAAGTCAGGAGCCCGCCTGAAGAGAGGAATGGCGATTTATTTTTAAAAGATGTTGTTGAAGTCAGGAGCCCGCCTGAAGAATGGAGTGGCGATTTATTTTCAAAAGATGTTGTTGAAGTCGGGAGCCCGCCTCTGAAGAATGGAGTGGCGATTTATTTTCAAAGGATGTTGTTGAAGTCGGGAGCCCGCCTGAAGAATGGAGTGGAGATTTATTTTCAAAGGATGTTGTTGAAGTCAAGAGCCCGCCCGAAGAATGGAGTGGCGATTTATTTTCAAAAGATGTTGTTGAAGTCGGGAGCCCGCCCGAAGAACGGAGTGGCGATTTATTTTTAAAAGATGTTGTTGAAGTCGGGAGCCCGCCCGAAGAACGGAGTGGCGATTTATTTTTAAAAGATGTTGTTGAAGTCGGAGCCCGCCCGAAGAATGGAGTGGCGATTTATTTTCAAAGGATGTTGTTGAAGTCGGAGCCCGCCTGAAGAATGGAGTGGCGATTTATTTTCAAAGGATGTTGTTGAAGTCGGGAGCCCGCCCGAAGAGAGGAATGGCGATTTATTTTCAAAAGTTGATGTTGAAGTCGGGAGCCCGCCTGAAGAGAGGAATGGCGATTTATTTTCAAAAGTTGATGTTGAGGTCAGGAGCCCGCCTGAAGAGAGGAATGGCGATTTATTTTCAAAAAGATGATGTTGAAGTCAGGAGCCCGCCTGAAGAGAGGAATGGCGAGTTATTTTCAAAAAGTGTTGTTGAAGTCGGGAGCCCGCCTGAAGAGAGGAATGGCGTTTTATTTTTAAAAGATAATGTCGAAGTCGGGGAGCCCGCCTGCAGAATGAAGTGGCGATTTAGTTTTGAAGTCATAGTTAAAGTCAGGGAGCCCGCCTGAAGAATGGAGTGGCGATTTATTTTTGAATTTGGTTGAGGAAAGCGGTAGAGTGTAACGGAGATCCCCAACATAATCAAAAGGAAGGCAACAAGGATCGGAAAAGATAGATTCAGACTTCGAAGGAGAATAGCTCGAAGATCACAAGTAAGGGAATTCACTTCGGAGTGCAATGCAAGATAGCAGCAAAAGAAGTTTGCAACCACAATGCAAGTCAACAGTCCGAGGGGATCAACCGAAGTTTAGTCACAATAAACAAAAAGAAAAAAAGAGGCAAGAAGCCAATCCAAAATGCAGAAGCTGATGAAAGTTGTCCAAGACATGGTCAATGACACAAGAACTGCAAGCCTGGTCCTGATCCAGAAGGGCGAAGAAGATTGAACTAGCACCTACAACTAGCAAGTATCGAGGTTCAAATTTAGAGTCTACATGAAGCACCAACCAATACTCAAGATCAAGCTTCAGAAGACTCATAGAAGAGAATCTTGTAACTAGGAGCTGATAGACTTAGTTAGTCTTTTTCATGTTGGATTTTTTGATGTAATAGCAGGACCACGGATCGGAACCTCGATGGAACGAAACCTCGACGGAACGACACCTCGACTGGCTCTCCACCTCGGTATACCCCTTCCTCACTCACTTTCGAACTACACGTAGTCTGATTCCTTTATAGCCAAGGATATGTAGGCAGCTCAGATACAAGGGCTCGGTCACATCCTTTTCTTTTTAGTTTAGTCTCTCTGAATAAGGGTCGGGTCAAAACACTTGTCTAGTCGTTCTTTGTCTGAAAACTCTTTGTGTTTTCAGTCAAAGAGGGGCAGCTGTAGATGCGTGATTTTGCCCCTACCCGAGATTTTTTATATTTTTAGCGTAAAATATTTAGTTTAGTTTTAATATAGCTATTTTAGCTAAATTTGACTCTTTTACTTTATTTTTACCTTAAAATGAAAAATAACAAAAATATGGTTTTATTAATGTTTCGTAGTCATTTTAAACTTGAAAAATACAAAAAATAGTACTTTATATTTTTTGTCTTTTTATAAAAACGAAAATAATAAAAAATAGTTTCATTAATAGTTTGTAGTTATTTTAAACTTGAAAAATATAAAAATAGTACTTTATATTTTTATCTTTTTATAAAAACGAAAATAATAAAAAAAATAGTTTCATTAATATTTTGTAGTTATTTCAAACTTGAAAAATATAAAAAATAGTTTTATTTTAATTATGAACATTATAGTTATTTTGATTACCTAGGATTAATTAAATAACACCCTTCTCGGTTCCGGGCGAAGAATAATATTCGGGTTCAAACTAGCCGGTTTTATAATTTTTCAGACCTAGCCCATAATAATCCGAGTCCACCACACATATGGGGGACACGGACAAAACCAACCCATACCCACACATGCACACACTATAGGGACAACACATAATGGGGGGATGGGAGAATTATTAGAAAATGGCAAAAGAGAATAAAAACAAAAAAACAAAAAAACAAAAAAGAGATGGGTTGATTCTTTAAAAAGAAAAAAGGGTACAAACAAATAGGGGAGATCTCCTTCTTTAAGAAGAAGAACAACGGCAGCAAAGAGAGGATGGAAAAAACAAAGAAAAAAAACGAAACGGAAGAGAAAAGAAACAGAAAGAAAGAAAAAAGAGAAGCAAAGAGACGACCTCCCTCACGCTGAAAAATACGTACAAACCAGTAGCCCGTCGGAAATCCAACGTATACATCTATGAATAGGTGAGAAAGGAGCGGAAACAAAGCCGTTAAGGTTGTCATCGAGGTAGCCCGATCAGTTCGTTGCTTGCCAAGGTTCTGTCGTGAACTCACTTATTGATAGTTTCAAAACAGATTGAGCCTTAAATCTCTAAGTTCTATTGAAGGTCCATTTCATCTCCTTCTCTTTATTATGGTGTTGTTCTTTAGTAATTGAAAAGTTTGAATTTATCTCATCTCTTAGAATGAGAATGATTATTTGTTATTAACGTGTGTGATTTTATGAACTATCTGCAAATAAAGTTGGGAGCAGTGATGCTTGACATTAGTATGCAATTGACCAGGTTGCTTAAATTATCTTCATTACCTTGGATTTATTTGAGAAAGAAAATTTTCCAAACTATTCATATTTTTGGATTTTTGTGTCATCCTTGCTGGAGTTCCGTCAAAGCAAATTTGTATATTTAATAGTATGAATTAATCTAATATTTATTAACTATATATGTGCATTCATAAGATTGTGGCCTAGTATTATTGAATATAAAATATTTATTTAAAAATGAGTGAGATTCTGGCAAAAAGATGCATAATCATGCCTAATTTTTTAATGTTTAAAATCTTGTTTCTAGTGCTGGTACTATTAAGGAACATTGAAGTTAGGTTAAAGTTTTATATTCCCTTTTTACGTGATTTTGCTCAATAGATGTAGTCCAGTGCAATTCTCTTAGTAGTTGTGTAAATATGGGTTAAAATCTTTGGTGGAAGTAATCCTTCCAAATTAAAATTCGAGCCGTGTCATTTAACAAATTTTATGCCCCCCCCCCCAAAATAATAATGCGTTAGTCTCTTTAGGCGCGTCTTTAATAATTTTACATTCCTAAATTCGGGTGCGCATTTCGTGCGACCTAAATCCAAATCTCAACGGAGTCGAAATGTGTCGACAATCATGGGTGCACTGATGCGACGTGGTTCAAGACGCATTTTCACGACATTGCAATTCTCATTAAAATAATAAAAACGGTTCAAAATTAAAAGCATATAGGCAAAAACATGTATTCAAAATCAGATAATTTAAGACAAATATAACAGTTGAGCGACCGTGCTAGAACCACGGAACTCGGGAATGCCTAACACCTTCTCTCGGGTTAACGGAATTCCTTATCCGGATTTCTGGTTCGCGGACCGTAATATAGAGTCAAACCTTTCCTCGGTTCGGGATCAAACCGGTGACTTGGGACACCATTATTTTTCCAAGTGGCGACTCTGAATTAAATAAGTTGATCACATTTCGATTGTCCTTTAATTGGAAAAACTCCCACGCGCTCTCGCGGGTGCGTAAAAAGGAGGTGTGACAAGGACATCCAACGACAAAGATTCCCAGTCCTATGGTTAGGCCAGACGAAGAGTTCTTAAGAAATTTCGAGGGCCTATTCGCAGATGTATGCATGCTAGAGGATGGCGAAGGATCCAGCCATGCCGAGATACAGTTTGTGGGATCGAGAGCAAAGTTGAATAATTGAAAGGCTACTCCTCTCCCTGTCCGGAAGGAGTCTTGGTAGTTTGTTTTGGATTATTTTATTTCGAAATTTTGTGTTGGGATTATCCCCGAATTAAAATCCGTTTGTTTCAGTTCGTTTTGATTTGAGTTCGCAAGTTTGTTTTTTCCTTGTACTATTCCCATTAATGAAATTTGGTTCCTTTCGTTTCTAATTTTGTTTATTTTCCTTCTTTTTACTTTTCTGAGAAGCTTTCTTTCAACTGATCTTAATGATATGGCGTGCTTAAAGATTAATCAACCCAATCTAGAAAGTCAATCGGGTTTGGAAATAATAACGCATGAAATAAGAGGTGACGAGAATGAATCGGAATACGGCGATGATGAAGCCGTAGAAGAAATCGGGCAAGAATTAAGTCACTTCGAGGAAAACCCCAAACCAAATTTAAATGATACCGAGGCTGTTAATCTGGGGGACACAGATGACGTCAAAGAAACCAGAATAAGTGTCCATATTGAACCCAACCTGAGAGAAGAGTTGATCAAAACACTCATGGAGTTTAAAGTCATTTTCGCATGGTCGTACGACGACATGCCAGGACTCAGCACTGATCTAGTGGTTCACAAATTACCCACTAATCCGGCATATCCTCCCGTTAAGCAAAAACTGCGGAAATTCAAGACGGAGATGAGTGTAAAGATCAAGGAAGAAGTAACCAAGCAGTTGCAGGCGAAAGTCATTCGTGTCACTCGATATCCTGAATGGTTGGCTAATATAGTGCCGGTGCCGAAGAAAGACAGAAAGATCAGAGTATGCGTGGACTACCGCAATCTCAACAAGGCGAGTCCTAAGGATAATTTCCCGCTTCCTAATATCCATATCCTGATTGATAATTGCGCCGGACGTGAAATAGGATCCTTTGTGGATTGCTACGCGGGATATCATCAGATCTTGATGGATGAAGAGGACGCAGAAAAGACGGCTTTTATCACACCGTGGGGGACTTATTGCTACCGGGTGATGCCATTCGGTTTGAAGAACGCAAGGGCAACATACATGAGGGCGATGACTACGGTATTCCATGATATGATACACAAGGAGATTGAAGTATACGTGGATGATGTGATCATAAAATCTAGACGTCAAGAAGACCATGTTGCCGACCTCAGGAAGTTCTTTCAAAGACTTCGAAGATATGATATCAAGCTCAATCCGGCCAAATGCGCATTCGGAGTTCCATCGAGGAAAGTTGCTAGGATTCATCGTCAGCCGACGGGGCATTGAGTTGGACCCATCCAAAATCAAGTCCATCCAGGAGTTACCCCCGCCAAGGAATAAAACAGAGGTAATGAGTTTGTTGGGAAGGTTAAATTACATCAGTAGGTTTATTGCTCAGCTTACAACAACCTGTGAGCCCATATTCCGTCTGTTGAAGAAAGACGCTGCGATAGAATGGACGACAGAATGTCAGGAAGCGTTTGACCAAATCAAAGCGTTTGACAGAATGTCAGGAAGCGTTTTATTCGGTCTGTCAAACCCACCCGTACTGGACGACAGCAACCTGTGAGTACGAGGCATGCATCTTAGTGTTACGATTAGCGGTAGACATGTATGTACTGGACGTCTTGGTCTTGGGAGACTCGGACCTTCTAGTACATCAGATTCAGGGAGAATTGGAAACCAGAGATTTAAAGCTTATCCCGTATCGTCAGTGTTTGCATGATCTGACTAAGCGTTTCCGGTCGGTAGAATTCAGACATATCCCAAGGATGCATAATGAGGTTGCCGATGCTCTAGCTACTTTGGCATCAATATTACATCACCCAGACAAGATTCATGTTGATCCGTTACATATTCAGATCCGGAATCAACATGCTTATTGCAATATGATAGAGGAAGAGATGGATGGTGAGCCATGGTTTCATGATGTCAAGGAATACCTCAGGTTAGGAATATACCCAGAGCAAGCAACTGGAGATCAAAAGAGAGCTATTCGGCGATTGGCAAACGGATTTTTCCTTAGTGGAGGGGTGCTGTACAAAAGAACCCCGGATTTGGGATTGTTGAGATGTATAGATGCGAGTCAAGCCACAACAGTGATGACAGATATACACTGTGAGCACGTGATTTTTGCCCTATACGAGAATTACTCCCAAAATATCAAAAATAAAAGAGTTTTGTGTTTGTTTGCAATATTTGCGGGCTTTGATATTAATTTTCTTGTTATTTGTATTTGTGTGCGCATGCTTATGTGATTAAATTAATAAAAATACAAAAAATATATGTAATAGCATTTAAAACTTAATTATAAAATTTTTTGAGTTGATTGGTAAAATACCTATTTTTACGAAATGGAAAAATCAAAAATATATAATAATATACATATTTTCATTCGATTTTTGTCATTATATGATTTTATGTTTATTTGTTAATTGTGTATTGATTGATGTTAAGCACTAATATTCCTATAGTTTTATTTTAATGGTTACAAATTAATTAGAAGTTTGTGTTGATTATAAAGAAGGAAAAGAAAAGGACTTGGGCCCTAAATCCGGAACCCAAACAAAACAACCAGCCCAAAACCCTTACCCAATCCAATCAATACCATCTCACCCGGTTCGACCCACTCTTACCAAGACCAAACGACGTCATTCTGTTTTAAGTGAAGAGATCCAAGCCGTCGATCAGCGTTGATCTGATGGATCACATTAATCGCCCCATTATTTGATCTTGGCCGTTGGATTCTCATCATCCAACGACCGAAATGAATCAATCTATGACTCAGATACCCAAACCCTCATGCCCCAGCCCATTTCCCATTTTTGCCAAAACCGTTCGTCTCTCAAGAGACACACAAAAAAACCCCGCCGCCCACCACCGTGCGCCGCCTGCCGGAAATCGCCTCACGGCGGTTCCGGTAGGCCAATGGCTCCCAAGTTTACACCATAAAACCCCCTAAACCCCCTCTACACGGATCTACCAATCGGTAGGCTCGAATATGGCCTGAACGCTTCGAATATTCGTTTGAAACTCGCCGAAATTTGAACATTCACTCCAATCGAGCCCAAACTCATACCCTAGCACCTCCAGACCACCCTCACACCCAAACCACCTTTGGTTTTGTTCGAATCCGACCGGAAACCCAAAAATCCCAAAGCGGCCATATGAACCCTAGATTTCAAAATTAGGGTCTTCATTTAAATTCGAGAGAAATTGAAGTCTAATAGAATTTAATTGGGATGTTTTCGTTTGAAAACATCTCAATTAAAGTCCGTTAGACTCCGAATTCAAGTCCAAGCTCAAAAGGCCCGGTTTCTGCTTTGATTTCGATTTCTTTCGAGGTAATCCCCTTTTTCCTATTTATTTCAATTAGGTATTTGTTGTTTTGTGTATTTGTTTAGTTCAACTCGTTTGATTTTCTTCTCATTCCTTTGGTCGTCCCTATTTGTCACTTCTTCTCAAGGACCTTTTATTCGGTCAATTACTCTTCTATATTGTTTGTTTGATTACGTATGTGGTCAAATGCGTATTCGTTTCGATTAGCGTCGTCGAATACCTAGTTTTATTTTGGCCGAGATTTTAGAATCACTGTTTTATCGATTAATTTGTTATCGATGTTATGTGTTATAGTTAATTGAATGTCGTCGTCTAATCTCGTAGAATTTGTTTGTGTGAAATCCCGGGAAGTGGTTTGTTTTGTCTGAATTGGATTTTTATATCTGTTGTTTGGTTCTGTGTACTAGCTGTTCTTGTTTGTCATAGATGATAAGAGTCTTGAGCAAATTAACAGTGTAGTGCACATGCCTTAGGTCAGTGGAACCTGCTGGACAGCAGGTATCCACCTGGGCTTTGCACTTAGGGAATTTTAAACATAAAAACCCCATGCTTAGACAAGTTTAAGTGGAAAACAGAGGGGATAATGGGCTAGGCAGAGAATATAATGGGCAAGGGGTTTAATTTAAGATGGGGGGCACCATTAGGAGCTGGATGGAAAAAGCTATATGGACAGCGGAAAAATACAGTGAGGGGGGAGATTGGAGAGCATTCTGAAGCATATAGATAGATAGACACAGACCTTAAACAAGGAGATTGAAGAAAAATAGCTCTTAGACAGAGAATAGGAATCATTTCTTCGAGAGAAAACATAGTGAGAGTTTTGATTCTTCTTGAGTTGCCATTTGATTCCTGGTTACTGTTTCATTGGATTCCTGTTTGAAGTTCACACGGATCCCTTGCATCCATTTCTGGGTCGTTTGTTTCTGCTGGTCGAGGTTTTGTCACTGGTTTGCTGAGTGTTGTGTTTTGCTGAGTATTGTGTTTGGCCACTGCTAGTAGTGTGTTTGGCTACTGCTAGTGTTGTGTTTGGCCACCGCTAGTACTGTGTTTGGCCACTGCTGTGGGTTGTGTCTGGTTGTTGTTTGTTGCTGAGTTTTGGCTACTGCTTATTCTTCTGTTGCTGCTTCCGGCTGCTTCTGTTGTTGTTGGTCCTGGTGTTGTTGTTGTTGTGCCTTCTGCTACTGCAACTGATTTCTCCTCATTGTGATTTCCAGGTACATTTTATCTCTAGTGGTGTGAAGTTTCAATCAATGTACCTGAACCTTTGTGAAATGAATCCGATGAGGCATTTTTAGAGCCTGCTTTTGCTTTTATTTGCTGATTGTAATATGTAGATGTAGTTTCATTCAAATAGATTTTCACCTTGTAATTGTATAGGACTATTGAATTGCTATTCTTTAGGTTTGTTCGAGCTCTTCAGTAAAAGAGCAATTTCATGCTAAGAAAAGAGAATACCACATGTTAACTTAGTTAATTTATGTTAGTAGTTACATATATTTGCTAATTAGCTGCAGTATTGCTATTGGAAACCGCCTAGGACTATATTAATTTCAGTAATAAAGATGCCATGCTCAGTGATAGGAGGTTGTACTTTTGTGCGTTATCATGTTCAAATTGTTTCCAGTAGATAATGTAGCAGGGATATGTGTGATAGTCTCATTTTCAAAAACCAAAGAGAATAGTCATATTAGGCATCCGACTTTGAAATCATCACCTCAAACTGGAGTTTCAAACTGTGAGTACATGGTATAAAATTAGAAATAGTATTGGTCATGCTCTCGCTAACATAATATTATGCATCCATAGGTTATGTCTGCTTGTTAGTTTAATTTGGGTGAAAACTGAAAATTTTACTGTTAAACACCCGGGCTCTTGATAACTAGGCTGTAACAAAATAAGCCCATTGCTTGTTCAATTATTTAATCAGCCAGCTCAATTCTTAGGCTAGAAGAGATCCGTGGTTGGGCCTCACTGAAGCCCAATGGCTGAACACCAACATTTACAGGCCTGGACCAATGATCCAAGGTTTGAAACTGCTGTAAATCAATAACTCTTTTGTTAAAAAATTATATTAGGAGTATAGAGAACTTATTCGAAAAATATAAAATTGGGTTTCGAATTAGGTAGCGTGTTCAAGCTAATAAGGTCTCCCCTTTTGTTTGAATTCGAGGCCCGAATTTATAAATGAAATTAATTTGCCCTTTTTGAGACAAATAATGAATAGAAAATCCATAATCACTTTAGTTTGGCCTTTAATAAAAGTGAGACGAGCCTCGCCACACTAAATACACAATTGCGGGGCCCTCAAATAAAATTATTATAAAAAGCATAGACTCGGGAAGATCGTTTAGCGAATTTCATGGTCTTTCCCAAAGTTAATAAAGACGATAGACTCTGTAGGCACGATTTGTAAATAAATTATTTTCCTAAATACGGGTGCGCATTTATGTGACCCAAATCCTACTCTCGGCGAAACTGAAACACATTAAAATCACAGGCGTACCGGTTGCGGTGTGACTCGAAGTGTGTTTTCGTGACGTCGCAATTCTTCTAAGAATTAAAGCGGAATATAAGAGCACATAAATAACATATATAAAGAAATCAGATAGAAACAAAAATTCCAGTTGAGCGACCGTGCTAAAACCACGGAATTCGGGAGTGCCTAACACCTTCTCCCGGGTTAACAGAATTCCTTATCCAGTTTTCTAGTTTCGCAGACTATATTACAAAGTCATAAATTTCCTCGGTTCGGGATCAAACCGGTGACTTGGGACACCATTATTTTCCCAAGTGGCGACTCTGAATTAAATAAATTGATCCCGTCGCGATTGTCCTTTAATTGGAAAAACTCCATCGCGCTCTCGCGGGTGCGGAAAAAGGAGGTGTGACATACACTCTGGAGTTTGTGGACCACACATGAGCGGATATGTATTGGCAAAGAAGATTCTTCGAGCAGGATATTACTGGCTCACGATGGAGCGTGATTGTATAAGTTTCGTGCGAAGATGCCATCGGTGTCAGATACACGGAGATTTGATTCATTCTCCGCCAACCGAGTTGCATACAATGTCAGCACCATGGCCGTTTGTCGCATGGGGTATGGATGTTATTGGACCTATAGAACCCGCGGCTTCCAATGGTCATAGGTTCATTCTGGTAACGATCGATTATTTTACCAAGTGGGTGGAGGCCAAAACCTTCAAATCATTAACCAAGAAGGCGGTGGTGGACTTCGTACATTCCCACATCATCTGCAGGTTTGGAATTCCAAAGATAATCATCACAGATAACGGTGCCAATCTTAACAGCGGATTGATGAAGGAGGTCTGCTAACAGTTCAAGATTACACACCGAAATTCCACACCATATCGTCCCAAAGCAAATGGTGCGGTTGAAGCAAGAAACAAAAATATAAAGAAGATATTGAGGAAGATGGTAGAAGGGTCTAGGCAATGGCATGAAAAGTTACCATTTGCATTGTTGGGTTATCGCACTACCGTCCGGACTTCGATAGGTGCAACTCCTTACTTGTTGGTGTACGGGATTGAAGCAGTAATACCCGCAGAAGTTGAAATTCCATCCCTCCGAATTGTCGTTGAAGCTGAGATTGACGATGATGAGTGGGTCAAAACCCGATTAGAGCAATTGAGCTTGATCGATGAAAAAATATTGACAGCGGTATGTCATGGCCAATTGTATCAAAAGAGAATGGCAAGAGCATATAACAAGAAGGTACGTCCCAGGAAATTTGAAGTGGGACAACATGTGCTGAAGAGAGTTCTACCACATCAGGTCGAAGCGAAAGGCAAGTTCGCTCCAAATTGGCAGGGACCATTTGTTGTGACTAGAGTATTATCCAACGACGCTCTATGTCTAACTGATATCGAAGGAAGGTGCACCGATATGGCTATCAATTCCGATGCAGTCAAAAGATATTATGTGTAATTCTTTAATGTATTTGTCAACGTTTGGGTTCGTTTGTGTGTATTTGGCATTTCTCGGAGAATGAAATGACAGAGGCAATTTTTCTACTACCCAAACACTTCACCCTTGTTGTCCCCTTTGAGCCTTAATTATTCTTTCATATACCCTCTTTCGGAATCATCAAGGAAGATGTGTAACAAAATAGAAAAGAAACGAAGAAAAGACACAAGAAAAAAGTGAACTACGTTCGACCTGATTCCTCAAGAAGGATACGTAGGCGCCACACGGCTCGGTCATAATAAAATAAAAATCAAAGATTCCCCAAGCAACAAAACTGGGGCAGAAGTCATTGTTTCGTTTGAAAAGATAGTGTGGATTCCGAAAGTTGTAATGAGCTAACCGTTGAGGATAAACCCCTTTTCTTTAGCCTCAGAAACCACATTAAGGACCAAAAAAGGCCTCTCGATCAGTGTTTGAGAAATGCCAAGTCATGCGAATGAAACTACGAATGACACTTCAATCCTCGACTGAATCTAGGACTCACAAGCTGAAAAGGGATAGCCCCTTTAAGGAAATTCCATGGATAATACCCCAGCCCACCGCATGGAAAGAAAGCGAAATGAAGAGAGCCTTAACGGTGAAAACCCTCGCGGGCACCTTAAGGCGAAGAAAGCTAAGAGAAATAAAAATGAGAGAGTCTTACGGTGAAAACCTTTACAGGCACCCTAAGGCGACGGGAGATCGAGAGAAACGAGAGAATCTCATTAGTGAAAACCCTTTGAAGGGCACTATGAGGTGACAAGGAAAGATAGTTACAAGGTGTCTGCATGAGACAAGGTTGGGACATTCGTTTGCTTCTGGCAAAACGCGGCCATCGGAAAGTGATTGACATAAATAGACTGGGTAGATTAATCTCGAAGGCGCGGCATAACCATTGGATCAGCTACACATTCAGATAAGTTTTTCCAGTTTTGAGCTCAGAAAAGTTTTCCCTTTCTTTTGTCATTCGTGGTCAGCATTCTTTATATATCATTTCTTCTTTTGTTTTCGAAAATTGACTTTTCAAAGCTTACTACCGAGTCTCCCAAAGCGGTACAATGAAGATGAATAGGCGTGGAACGAGGCAACAAGGCAAAAGTCGTTCCGATATTAAGGTTAGAACGACAGGTTGATTGAAAGGTTCACGGGAATTATGGAGTACGATGGACACATATTACACATCCAGAAGATGATTTCTCACAACAGATCATCGACTAAAAGGGTAAACCGAACCGAAGGTTGGAATAAAAGGAGAGATGAGGGACCATCTGCGGAAAGAGCCTCATCCCCAGCAAGTGTCAACGTCGTCACCAAAAGTTCGAGGGAGGCCGAGCAGCTGAAAGAGGAAAGGAAAATGGCCCCCAACAAGAGTGGCATGACCACTCACTGCGTTTTGAAACTAACAATTTTTCTTTGATTTAAAGCAGGAAAAGAGAGTTCGTCGGCGGAAAAGCATGCCGCATAGAAGATCATCAAACTGGGGCAGAAAATTTTTGCCCATTGCGAAAATTTTCTTGAAAACAGATACCCAGTGGATAAGGATAACGAGATCTCGCGGAATACCAGTTCTGAGCAGAATAGTTTTGAGAGAGGCCAGACAACACGAGGGGGTGATCTTGGAGCCTGGTATCATCCCCAGCAGTTGTTGGGAAAATGAAACACTAACTTCAAGATTCCCGCAGCAGCATTATATCCCATAAGTTTTTCAAGGAAGCAGAGGCGTGAGTCCTAGAGGAGGTCTGGGAAGAAGGAAGAGGAAAAGGGGTCCCCCGCCAGGGTAATCCTCAGTTAATGACATTTCAACCCCCGGCGAGTCCGAGAGAGAATGAGGGGTGAAGGAAATAAAGAATACTTCCCCGGCAGCATCATCACCATCAGGTGAGTAAACAGTTCCGAAGATACCTCCAGCAGCCAAAAGAAAAGTATCACGACCCAGTGGGAAAGCAATTCCAAGACGAGGTAATCCAGAAGAAAAGGGTAGCCCAAGAGTCAATGCAGGAAGAAGAAAATGGTACAGGAAACAAAGGAAGGCGATAAGGATGGGATGAAATTAGTGAGTCCTAGCTGAAGTCAGGGAGCCCGCCTGAAGAATGGAGTGGCGAATTTATTTTAAAGTTGTAGTTGAAGTCAGGGAGCCCGCCTGAAGAATGGAGTGGCGATTTCATTTTTAAAGTTGTAGTTGAAGTCAGAGAGCCCGCCTGAAGAATGGAGTGGCGATTTTATTTTGAAGTTATAGTTGAAGTCGGGGAGCCCGCTTGAAGAATGGAGTGGCGATTTTATTCTGGAGTTGTAGTTGAAGTGTAAGGCCCTGTAAAATTTTTGTGCATATTATTTTGAAGTTATAGTTGGAGTCAGGGAGCCCGCTTGAAGAATGGAGTGGCGATTTTGTTTTGAAGTTATAGTTGAAGTCAGGGAGCCCGCCTGAAGAACGGAGTGGCGATTTCATTTTGAAGTTATAGTTGAAGTCAGGGAGCCCGCCTGAAGAACGGAGTGGTGATTTTATTTTGAAGTTATAGTTGAAGTCAGGGAGCCCGCCTGGAGAACGGAGTGGCGATTTATTTTGAAGTTGTAGTTGAAGTCAGGGAGCCCGCCTGAAGAATGGAGTGGCAATTTTATTTTGAAGTTGTAGTTGAAGTCAGGGAGCCCGTCTGAAGAATGGAATGGCGGTTTATTTTGAATTTGGTTGAGGAAAGCGGTTGAATGTAACGGAAATCCCCAGCATGAATCCAAGTTCATAATCAAAAGGAAGGCAACAAGGATCAGAAAGATGGGTTCGGACTTCGAAGGAGAATAGTTCGAAGATCACAAAGAGGGACCAATGGTCGGAGTTCGGCAATCAAGATAGGCCGAAATAACGATTGTCAGAGGAGAAGAAGCATGTGAAGAAACATCAGAGACAGCAAGATGGCAAGGAACATGACAAAATCAAGTTAAAAAGGATAGATAAGAATTTGCAATACTGTAATTTAGTCTAACTTCTTATTTTTCGTTTAGCACGGTGTAATAAGGAGCCAGTCAGCAATGACGGCATTAACAACAGCAACAGCAGTGAGATCACAGTCCTTGGTAATCCCAGCTACCAGACCTTCCCGAACTACACTGGCCTGATTCCTGTTTAGCCCAGGATATGTAGGCGACCTCTGAAGCAGGGTGCGGTCAAAACTTTTCAAAATGCTTCACAATGGAATACTCGAACGGGTAAACATCATTCATAGTTGCTCACTTATCTTTGCATGGAAACTCTTCGTGTCCCCGAGCAAAGAGGGGCAGCTGTGAGCACGTAATTTTTACCCTACACATGAGTTATTCCTATAAAATTCAAAATAAATGATTTTTCCTTATTTTTTTTAAACTTTGTGTGAATTTTGTGTTAGTTGTTTGCATGTTATTTGCGTGTGATAAATGAAAATACAAAAATTGCATTTCTTAGGAAGTTAATTCATTTTTTAAACAAATTAAATTAAAAATCAAAAAAATTAGTTAGTTTTTTAAATTGAAAAAAAAGAAGGTAATTAGTTTAGTTTTAATTAATTCCGAATAATTATAAAGTAGGGAAAATATAAAAAAAATACAAAGAAAATAAAATACAAAAAAATACAAAAAGATATAAGAGCTAATAAAGGGGAAAAAACATTGAATAAAAGGATTTGGGCCAAAACGCCCCAGCTGCCTTAGCCCAAATACCCCAGTCTTTAGCCCAAACGGTCCAAACTCCCTAGGCCCAGACGGCAGACCTAGCCCACGTCCCAACCCAAAACCCGGGTCCCCCCTTAAATCTCAGCCGTCCATCATATCTCATCCAACGGTCCAGATTAATCATTTAATCTCCCAAATACCAAAACCCCCCAAACCCTAAAAATACCTATATTCCTCTTCCTCCAGAAAAACTAACGCCGCCGCCGCCTCCCTCCGCCGGCCGGAAATCCTCTCCGCCGGCGGACAACCTCCAAACCTCCCCAAATTTACACCCCAAACTCCACAAGACCTCCTCAATCTAATCCCCGGCTCGGTTTACTTCGAATCTCGCCACAATTTCTCGAATTTTCAATCAAAGATTCGAATTAAAATCCGACATGCTCCAAATCACCCCAAATTGATACCACACCCTCACCTCACCTCCCTAACACCCTAACCACCGTTAGTTCCGCTCGAATTTGGCCGGAAATCATTAAGCCCCAAAAACCGAGCTAAGAACCCTAAATTTCGAAATAGGGATTTATTTTCGGATTTTTTGAGAAATTGGGGTCTAATAGACCTTAATTGATTCGTTTTCGCTTGAAAACATTTCAATTAAGGTCCGTTCGATTCCGAATACGAATTTCATTCTCGGCCGCTGCCTTGTTTCGAATTTTTCAGAGGTATAGTGTTCTTTATTTTCTCTCCTTGTTCATTTTTATTTGTTGTGATTATGGTTGTCCGTTTGTTGTGATTTTCTATTTTTTTTTCTTCTCTCATCTGTTTGGGACCCTTTTGTTTGGTCGACTTGTTATTTCTCTGATTCATTGTTGTAAATGTGGCGTTATATGATACGAATTCGATTCGTTTAAATTCGTCGAATGGCTAATTCTGCATTTTTAAACTATTATGGCCGAGAGTTTCTTGGATTATTTGTTCGTTGACTATTGTTTATCGATTATGCGCGTTGTAATCGATTATACGAATGTCGTCGATTGGATTCGTAGGTTCGTTTTTAAAAAACATTGGGACAGAATTTCAGATTTGCTAATTTGATTCAAATTTGTGTTTGGATTGTAAGCTTTTAGTTGTTGTTGATTTCAAATAGGACTGGAATTGGTTGTAGTTGTTGAATCATAGATGTTAACTAGCTGTTAGTTAATAAAGAAACTGATTGGATATAGTTGTTTAGCTTAGGATAGAAATTTGAGGGTGCAAGGCACATGTTTAGGCAGTGGAACCTGCTGGACAGCAGGTATCCCACATAGTTTCTGCACTTTAGGATTGTTTAAAGGGTAGAACCATGTTTAGACAGCTGAAAAGTGCAAAAAGAGAGAATAATATGTGCTGGACAGATCTGAAATAATTAAATATGTTGATTGTTTTGAGTCTTGAAGGATATAAAACTCACTGGAAAACACTCACAGAAAAAGAACATTAGGGAGCATTCTGAAATAGATTCACACATCGAGAATATTGGCAAAAACACATTAACACTCACAAAATACTCTACTGAAAACACATAAGAGATAGAGAGAAAAATTCCCAAGTGAGCTTGTCACTGTTTCATTGAGTTTGGCCAGAATTTGGGCTGGTAGTTGCATCTATCTTTGTTGATTGCACATTGCTGCTGGTTGTTGTTTTGTTTGCTGCCGGGGTTGGTTGTTCTGTTGCTGTTGTTGTTGTTCTGTGGCTGTTGTTCTTGTCCTGTTATTGTGGTTGTTCTGTTGGTTGTTCTGTTGCTGTTGCTGTTGTTCTGTGGCTGTTGTTGTTGTCATGTTGTTGTGGTTGTCCTGTTGCTGTTGTTCTGTTGCTGTTGTTGTTGTTGTCCTGTTGTTGTGGTTGTTCTGTTGGTTGTTCTGTTGCTGTTGCTGTTGTTCTGTGGCTGTTGTTGTTGTCCTGTTGTTGTGGTTGTCCTGTTGCTGTTGTTCTGTTGCTGTTGTTGTGGTTGTCCTGTTGTTGTTGTTCTGTTGCTATTGTTGTGGTTGTCCTGTTGCTTGTTGTTCTGTTGCTGTTGTTGTTGTTCTGTTGCTGTTATTGTTGTGTCTTACTGCTGCTGCAATTGACTTCTCCTCATTGTAATTGCCGGGTACATATTTCGAACTTATGTTGATGTATCAACCCTTGCTAAAGATATAAATCGAAAATGGAAGCTGTTTTTTTAGTTGATGTTATCCTATGTTAAAAGCTTATACATTTCATTATGTAGATTTGTTATGATTTGATTGTACTACAATTGAACTAAGGATTACTCTTAACTAAGTATTCTTGTATGAGTTATTTTCTGTTACTCCTTGGATTATCTTATGTAATTGAATGTTAATTTATTATTCGAACTAGGGGATTATGAATTACAGTAAGAACTTAATTTGATCTTTCCTTATTGATTATCTTTGATTAGTCTTTATTATTGGCATATTTCAACGGTTAGCTAGTGTTAACAATAAACAAGATATGTCGCGAATTAGTCTCCCATCTTGGCTCATAATCACAGGAATTTATGTTTCAATCCCTAATGCTAAGTTTAGTCTAGATTACTTGAATTGATATCCTATCATTAAGAAATGACTACTGTCAATTGTCATCTTGAAGTCTTCTTTAGCAACATTTAGAAAGATTATTGAAATCTAGCTTCGAACTCATGTAAGTTGGAATCGATAGGTTTAACATATTCGAAGTGCGAATCAATATAATAAGGTCAAGAATATTAATCCAATAGGTTTGAAACATGCTAGTTGAGTTCACGTCAAAGTTTAGTGAACTTTCGAATAAGTATTAGTAATTAAGGTAAGCTTTAGTTTCCAATAGTTGCAATTAATTAATTCCAATGGTTTATTCTTCTAACGATATGGGTTCAAGTTAATTATAAGATAATTAGCTTCTCTTTAAAAATACTACCCGTCAATTCTGTATTTTTATTTATAATTTCAATTTCAGTAGTATTCTTTTCGGTAACAATGGTCTTAAGTTGGTAACTAATGAATGATTTTTTAGTATATAATTAATTAAGATTTTTTTTTACTTTATTTTTAGAGATAAATTTAAACGGAGAAAATGTAGTCATCATAGGATTTTCTTTTAAAAATAAGACGAGCCCCGCTAAATAACGTATAAATCATGGAGCCCTCAATTAATTGTAATGAAAACCTTAGACTCGGAAGGACCGTTTAGTGAATTTCACGGTCCTTTCCCCAAAGTTAAACAACACGATAGACTCTTTAGGCACGACTTTAACAAAAATACTTTCCTAAATATGGGTGCGCATTTATGTGACCCAAATCTTACTCTCGGCGAAACTGAAATATATATTAAAGTCGCAGGCGTACTGGTTGCGGTGTGACTCGAAATGTATTTTCGTGACGTTGCAATTCTTCCAAAATTGAAAAGCGGAATATAAGAGCACATAAATAAAAAATATATAAAGAAATCAGATAGAAACAAAAATTGCAGTTGAGCAACCGTGATAAAACCATGGAATCCGGGAGTGCCTAACACCTTCTCCCGGGTTAACAGAATTCCTTATCCAGGTTTCTAATTTCGCAGACTGTAATACAAAGTCATAAATTTCCTCGGTTCGGGATTAAAACCGGTGCCTTGGAACACCATTATTTTTCCAAGTGGCGACTCTAAACTAAATAAATAAATCACGTTTCGATTGTCCTTTAATTGGAAAAATCCCTACGCGCTCTCGCGAGTAAGCGTAAAAAGGAGGTGTGACACCTATAGTTGTTGCAACACTGGATATCCCCTTTGTTTTTGTACAAGGGCACCACCGTACTCTACCTCCACTCCTCCGGTATCCTTTTAGTCCTGTAGATCGCATTGAACAACCTAGAGAGCCACTCCACTCCTGACCTACCCATGCATTTCCAGAACTCCACCGGGATCTCGTCAGGCCCGGTCGCTCGGCCCCCGCTCATCCTTCGCAAAGCCCCTATGACCTCATCCACCCTAATGCGCCTGCAGTACCCAAGGTCTCTATGGTGCTCTGAATGCCCCAGCTCCCCAAGTTCTATGTTTCGATCCCCCTCTAATACATATAAGATAATTTTATTCGGAAAAACTTGTGAACAATATAGCTTGATAGGTAAAAGGAATTATAATACCAACTTTAGCATGTCCAGCAAAATTTGTGGATTTGCTCACCCGACAAAAATTTGAACAATTTAATAAGATAAGTAGAATGAAAATAGTACCAAAAGCTGGTCCTTTTCTTGTAAAAATAGCACGATATAGCCAATTTTCTGACTGATCAATAAAAAATAATCAGTGTTTACCAAGTCATTGAAAAATAGCCATCGTTTTGCTGCAATAGAGACCGGTCCAGCATAATATACTTGAGTTCGGTGCACTTGTCTATAAACTCCAGCATATTATGCTGGATCGATATACTTTGCTGGCTCCAGTATAATATACTGGAGACTGGAGCACTGGCGCTCCAAAGTCTAGTATATTATACAGGACCATTATACTTGCTGGAACTCCAGTATGTTATGCTGGAGTTCTAGTGTATTTATGCTGGAACTCCGTCATATTATGCTAGAGTTCCAGCATATTATCCTGGAACTCCAGTATAATATGCTGGAGTTCAAGTATACTTATGCTGGAACTCCAGATAATATTTTTCGGGTAGTTCAAAACAGTATTTTCACTCAGATTTATCTTTACGTAAAAAGTGGTTAAATTTTGATTACTTATGAAATTGAGCTATTTTTGAACGACCAGTTGTAAATCTCGCTATTTTTAAAAGTCTCCCCTTTTTCTTTCCTATGACCGATTACTTGCTTGATCGGTATTGCTAACTCTGTAGCTTCGGAAGTGTAGCCAGCATTGAACAAGCGTAATGTTTCCGTTCTTTCTGTTGCGTAGGCTCATGGTTATTTTTGCAAACTTCCTTAAATAAGGATAAGGAATTTTTACACCCTATGGAAAATCTTAGTATCATATTTATTTTAAATAAATACCATTTTAAAATATTACATCCTATAAATACCTTTGATCCGTTATAGCAAAAAATCCAAATATCGTTACATCCTACAATTAAGTCACCATATACGCTAAATATTATTTTTCGCTCTCCATTTTTGTATTTTCTCTCACACAATTACCGCTTATCTACAAACCTCAATACAATCTCTCTCTGTTTGCATACAACCATACTCTCTTCTCCCACAAACCCTAGTTTCTTAACTCTTCTCCCACCCAAATTCTCAAATTTCTGCTCCGCGTCACCAACGTTATCTATGTGCATATTCGATAAGAAATACAGATTGGAATTACTAATCGTATTTGTGGAGGTTTTGAGCGGAGACCCAATTCACTGCTGGAGTCAAGAAAGAACGTAACCAAAACCCCATTTGTAATTGGAGTAGCTATTGATTTATTCTTCTCACCATAGCTTCCGTTAGCTTTTTTCCACTTCTTGACTGGAATTGGCAGCAACTTTCTCGTTGGGTTCAAGCTTGAGGATTGAGTTTTTACTTGTAAGTGTAATGTGAAAAGGGGGAAAAATAAGGAATTTGCCTCACGGTTGACCAGCCAGAATTAATAGCTGGTCACCAGCCGGCGAAGACATATGGTTGTTTCTCTCTCTTGATCGCTCAAATCGTCTATTTGTATTCAGTTGTATTCGAATGTATCCTTCAGCTGTATTCACTTGTATTCAGGTTTAATCAGTTGTATTTAACTATTTTATTCAGCAGTAGTTAGTTGTATTCAAGTGTTTTATACAATTGTATTCAGTTGTATTCAGTTGTAGTTAGTTATATTCAACTATTTTATTCAGCAGAAGTTAGTTGTATTTTGTTGCATTCAAGAGTTTATTCAGTTGTATTTTTATTGTATTCAAGTATTTTATTCAGATGAATTAAAGTATATTTTATTGTATTCAACTGTATTATTCATATGTATTTCTCTTTATTAAGCTATAATCATTATTATGTATCTTTCAAATACAGATTAATGAGGGATCATTTTAGTTCGTTGAGTTAAATTGAGAGAATATCATGTGATTTTATTTCCTTCCATTTTTAGCGTAGATACATTACTGTATTTAATGTTGATGTCGTTTGAATACAGCTAAATACATGTCAAACTTAGCTGAAATTTCCATATTTTACACCTATATTTTTGGTTGAATTAATGAATACAACAACTTAAATACATGAAATACATTGTATAAAAATATAAAAGGTATCTATAACACGTAATAGCAAAAAATATTTATAAGTAGCTAATTAGACCAAAAAGATGGTACTTTATGAAAATTCCTTAAGGATAAACAATAAACAGTGGCCTCAGATCTTCCTATTTGTGCAAATCTCCCCAATATTCAGTGCGTTAGTACAAGCCCATTAAACTAGCTAGTCGAATTGGATCAGCCCAATAAGCATTAACCCAGTTTTGTCTAAGTTTTCCTATTTACAGAACATAACTAATTTTTTTATTATAAAATATACACAAATTCGGTCAAAATCTACAATTTATCTATAAATTAGAAATAATTTTTTTCGTAAAAAATTCCAGTCAAAAATTATAATTTATATACGATTTATGTACAATTATATTAGTTGTATATATTTGTATATAGCTTCTACACTCGACATACAAATAATGTACAATTTTATTATTCTTCTTCGTGATTCAATCTCCGGCTCTCTCTCTCTCGGTAAGTTTTTCCGTCTCCCTGGATTTTTTCTTTTTTGCTAAAGCCTAAATTAGTATGTACCTTTTGATTTATTTGGTGTAACTAATTGTTATTCTTATTATGCTTTTTTTTTTTACACATTTCATATTAATTTGGTCGTTGAATCTAGGTTTTAGATTGTTGTCGAAGAATTTGATTGAATCTAGGTTTGAGATTGTTGTCCAAGAATTTAATTGATTGAATTAGTTGATTGAGATTTGGGATTAATTATTTAAATTCTTAATTTGTGATTGGAATTGTAGTACTTAATTATTGTTTAAGACTTTAGTTTAAAATTTATGAAGTTAAGTTTATTGTTGCTTCTTAGTTTATTATTGGAATGATATTAACTTTTAGCTTATTGACTTGGAATTGTATCAAGTACTTATAGTTTAAAGCTTTAGTTTTAACTTAAGAAATTAAGTTTATTGTTGCTATTTTATTTATTAATGGATTGATATTAAATTTAAAACTTAAAAACTGCTACATTATTTTTTATAATAAATTTGATAAATATACTATATTAGTTAATATAGTATATTAATTAAAGCCATGTGTGGATTTTATATGATGAAAATAAAACAAGCAATAAAGAATTATATGATGAACATAAAAATAGCGATGAAAAATTATATGATGAAGAAAAAAAAAATAAAACAAGTCATGAGGATTAAGATATTTGTGTGTTTTATGACTTGTTGATTATTTATATGTTATTCCTTCAATTGTAACATGTAACAAAATTACTTTATATTGTTAATGACATATTGATTTTATATGTTTATATTGTTATATTTATTATGTATGCTTTGTGTTTATATTTGTTATGTTAAATTAATTTTATATGTACATTTTATATTCATTACTCAGATGGCTTCTTGCGGTAAAGAATGAAACGCAGCTCAAATTTTGATCCAAAAATTATCTTTTTTTAAAAAAAAGCAAAAAATGCAATCAACCTGCAGTAGAGGAATCTGAGTCTGACGAGGAGAATGATTATGATCAATAGGAGTAACTTTTATTTCGAAAAAAGGGGAAGATTGGAGTGTAATACATCATATACCATAACTAGGATTCCTCTACTATATAAAGAGGAGTCCTCATCATTTATATACCTTACATACACGAATATCAAAAAAACATAATATTTACTTTCTTGTTTATCAACTTATTGTGCCTTCAACTATTCTTGTATAATTAGTTCGAGGGTGTTCGAGCTCGAGGACTCCGAGCAAACGCTCGTGTGCTTTATATTATTGTCAATTTGCATCACTTATCTTTACGTTTATCAATTGGTATTATGTGAAATAATATCAATACCGCACCAAGTCCAATACGAGATGCATCATAATATATTGTATAGATCCTGAACATGTAGGGAACACCAACACTGGTGGCGTAGTCAAGGTAGTCTTGAGCTTCTCGTCTCACACTCGTCTGACCATTTGAACGAGGCACCATTCTGGTCAACCTAATGAACGGGGCTGCTATAGATGAGAACCCTCCACAAACCGACAATACTAACCCGCCAAACCCAAGAAATTGTGGATCTCTATAGCTGAAGTGGGTCTAGGCTAGTTTTGGACTGCCTTAATCTACTTAGGGTCCACCTAAATGACTTTAGCTGATACAACATGCCCCAAGAAGACAACTAAGTTCAACCAAAACTTGCATTTTGAAAACTTGATCGGAGATACTCCGTTTCCCGGAGCGACCACATGCTCCTTCTCACCATGAAGAACAAGGGCGGTATCTGTGTGAGCGGGTACTACTTGAGAGTTTGACATGTAAATTCCTGAAATCAAAAACACTTGCGAGAACAAGTATAAAAGTAGTGTGTTATGAAGGTTAATATTAAGCAATCACTATTATCCTTTGCACCACGGTGGACCAAACTGTTTACCCTAAAATTTAGATAACAATTAAACTTATAATGTGGTTTAAAGTATCCGATGATGTGAGTTTTGTATTTTTTCGAGAAGTGAGCCCGGGGCTTGGGTTTTGCCAACTTCGTGGTTTTTGGTATTTTTCGAGTTCTTTCGATTGGGTTATGTTCCATTAGCCTATTGTAACGTATTCATTGTGGTTTTGATCAGATTCGACGCGCAAGAAGGTTGATTCGAGAGGAAAAGGCATAGCGGAGTAGACTTGAGGCCGGCTCGAGGTGAGTAATAGAAGTAGATGATGACCTGGGGGTTTGAAACCCCGATATATCACACTGTGACGCTATATTGAGGCGAGAGACGTACTCTATGATGAGTGCGGGATCGTTTGTGATTGAGGACTATGGCTTAGTCCGCCCCGAGTGTTGTTCACACTGTGTTTGTGAGTAGAGATTGATTGGTAAACATCCTATTTGGATTTATTGATATATTTGGGATGTGTCCCGATTAATTGAATCACTTAAGGATTATTATCACTGATTCCATGATACTTTCCATGGTATATGATTTCAGTCCTGAGTTAAGCAATGTTTCGAAATGTTTAGTCATACTTCTAAGGTTTTAAAAAACTTAAACTATATTTCCTATTGTTTGGAACTGAGAATTCATAAATTGACTTTGCCCGTGTGGCTCATACGCATATTTTGGACTGAGTGCGGATAGGGCTGCTCGCCACAGCGATGCTACGAGGATATTGCGCTTGGGCTGTAGGAGCCCCTCTGGAGTCTGAACCCCCACTGTGAGCACGGGTACCCAAATGAATCGGGCTGCACGTCGCATCGGTCATGTGCATTGCATTGCATTTATACATCGATATTTGCCTGTCATTGCTTGTTGCTATTTTCACCGCTAATTGTGCTAAACTGCTGTCTGTAGCTTTATATTGTGGTATTTCGTGTATTCTCATCCTCAGTCATTATATATGCTTATTACTCACTGAGTTGGAAGTACTCACTTTACTCCCTGCACTATGTGTGCAGATTCAGGTGTCTCGGAAGCTTAGTTGAGTTGTTTGCTGCTTCCCAGAGCTTTCATGTCGAGGTAGCTGCCTGACGTCCGCAGGACCCGACTCCTCCCCTTACCCCTTTTATCATTTTGTATTCTAGACTTCTGTATTGTTGTGGATTTACTACTCTGTTTTATTTAGAGGCTCTAGACTCATAACCCCGAGTCTTGGGAGATGTTAGATATGACCTTGTTCCGTACTATTTCTATTTAAATTATCCGATTGGGAGACTTATTAAACTATAATTTAATATTGTTAATCGATAAATGATAGTATGATTGGGTTGTGAGTATTAATTGGTCGGGCTTTCCTAGCAATTATTGTTGGTGGCCATCACTACCGGGATTGAGTTCGTGATAACTGAATATGGCTAGACTAAGACATGTATTCTTGAACTGATTATGAAAACTGAAACTTCAATTGTTTATGACATGCTGAGAAATCTAGAGTGATACATGGGTATCAAACCCAAGTCTATATTGATTATGCATTGATTTCATAATGTTCAGAATGAAATTCAGGAACGAGTTATGATGCTAAAGAATAGAAGTTCTGCAACTATTCAATGAACTAGGCTTAACTATATTTCCGAGGCAATTAGTAATATCGTAAAAGAAACGTAATGTAGGGAGAATCGTTAACATTTCCAAACATAGACAGTGAGCCTCACATACCATAACTTCCTGGTCTTGAGCGTAATACAACATTTGTCAACCCTTTCAACTTTAATCTGTATCAATACAAGTCAATGGAATTTCATATTAGCAATAATACCTATATTTTGGTCACTTAGGTATTTTATCTAACACATTATTGGCGTAAAGCCTATAGCCCTTCTTAGTGGTGTTTCTACACCTAATATCCTATTCTATTGCTCCTAGATAATTTTAAAATCCCAAATTACTATAATCAATTTCATTCTTCATCACACATAAGATAAACAATACCCTTAATCTATAATCAAAAATCAACAACCCAAACCTATAATTGTTCAAGCTTTTCTATCAAATCAATTAACTCATATCTCATGAACTTAGAGTCTATAATCATTAATCTAATGTTATAATCAATTAGAGGATGAAGATATTATCTTTTGACGTTCAATCCTCTTGAATTCAAGTTTTAGGGTTTCTCTCTCAACAATAATGTCCCAATCGAATATCTAATGATTTGAAGGGTTTACCCATATCATAAGTTTTTGGAGAATGAAAATTAAATTGGAATCACCATTAGAACTTACCTTGGATGATTGATGGACCTTTGAGGAGTTAGGTTCTTGAGAACTTCCCTTTCTAGAGTAAGTTTGTATTTTGGGGTGTGGGGGACGAAGTAGGGCTTTTAAAATGACACCCCCCCCCCCGAGTGTGCTGTCACGCACCTAAATTCCCAACCCCACACCTGGAAATGCATCACGGTACTCGCACTGCCACAAATGCGCGACTGCACATGAGACCATCTTGCACGCATACTTCGCATTGTCCAGTAAAATGCACATAACGTTTTGCTCAAAAATTCGTTAGGACTCCACACTATATCGTTAGAAATATATTTCAAAGGTCTACAACTTTCATGTTTTACATTTTCCCAAATTCCCCACTGATATTTACGAAATTCTTCTAGAAGACAGACCTTTAATAAACTTAGTCGATTTTATTGAATCTTATACACCTCACTCTCCGTCTTGATTCCAAAATAACTCTTTTCTCCCATACTCATCCACATATGACTTCATATTTTCAAGATTCCATCTTAATACTCATTTAACATGTATACACCTAATCCAAATTTACAGAGTGTTACAATGTAAGTGGGTTAAGCTTTATAAAAAGCCACTTAAATATTAAAATAATATAAATATTATTTTGAAACTAATATATAAATTATATAATAAAAGTTAGATATAAGATCAATAAATATTGATCCTATTTATTAACTAACTCAATAAAGGAAAGGCTTTGCATCAAAGAAATCTCAAGCAGAGACAGATCCAGGATTTTAAGATTTTGGGTGCACTACTAACTTTAGCATAAAATTGATGCTTGTCATAATGCCAAATGAATGTGACATTATTACTCCCTTCGATCCATATAAGTAACTTTTTGCATTTGGCACATTCTTTAAGAAAAGAGAATCTTACAGAAATGTCTCCAAAAAGTACCAACTTACCAACCTCTAGTCATTACTTATAAACTTATCCAAATTAATCAAGCACGTATAAAAATTAAAAATCCAAAGAAATAAGGTTATTTCTCTCCAAGAAAAATATACATTGATCTCCTTCCATATTTTTAAGCATGATTAGTAACATTAGATGCAAGACGGAAAAGGAAATTTCATAGATGAGGTAGCAAATAAGGTTATATATATATGCTCTTTCTCCGACCATGAAAGCAACGGAGGCGGATCTTAGATTTTAAGATTATAGGTGCACCACTAACTTTAGCATAAAATTGATGCTTCTTATAATGCCAAATGAATGTGAAATTCTTACTCCCTCTGATCCGTATAAGTAAGTTTTTTTTTTTTTTGCATTTAGCACACCCCTTAAGAAAGAGAACTTACAGAAATGTCCCAAAAAAAAGGCACGAACTTACCAACCTCTGGCCATTAATTATAAACTTACCAAAATTAGCCAAGCACATATAAAAATTAAAAATTCAAAGAAATAAGTGTTATGAATGAAAATATAAATACAAAGTTTTTTGAATGAAAATATACAACTAAATAGAAAGAAGATAGGGAATCTAGGAGCTACGGATCGCTGAACACTCGTACCTCAAGTCACCGTAAATATCCAATCCGAGCACGGTATAATCACTGTTGGGACCGACTCGAAAATCTGCATAGTGTACAGAGTGTAGTATTACTACAACTAACCCCATGTACTAGTAAGTGCCTATCCTAACCTCGGCGAAGTAGTGACGAGGCTAAGGCGGGTCTCCTACTCTATAACATGTACGCAATATATATAATAATGACAGGATAATATAAATACCGAACAGAATTAAACAGTCAATTGAAAATGATAATGACAACCTCGAGAATACACCAGCATAGTCCATAATTACCAATCTTTAACGGTTCAAATACAAATACCAAAAAACCAATACAGCTCAAGAAAAGGAAACATATAGGTTGTTGCGGCGCGCATCCCGATCCCACCAGACAATATAAGATCCTCCCCTATCTCACCGTAACAACATCAATAGTAAGTTAATATATATATATATATATATATATATATATATATATATATATATATATATATATATATATATATATATATATATATATATATATATATATATATATATATATATATATATATATATATACACATATGGCTCTCAACCCGATCCCACCATATGTCAATATCAATATCATAATTCACCCTTATTTTGCTGTATCAATGCACCCTTATTCCACTTGTTGTAGCTTGCAACCCGATCCCACCGTATAGAATACATTCACCTGTATTCCACCATATCAATCCACCATTATTACACCTGCTACGGTGTGTATCCCGATCCCACCATATCGGTACCAAATACTCAAAGTACAATCAAATCAATAATTCTACCACAAAGTTTTTACGTTCAATAAATACCAAACTAAACCAAAAGGGAACTTGTAAAGTGAAGAAATCTATACAAGTAATACAAACATTGAGACCAATCCAACATTTTACAATTAGAAGGTGCAAGTAAGTCAACTTAAATAAATAACAGGGAGTCACGAAACTATGTAAGAACTAACATCGTGAACACGAGAAGATATTGAACAACATGTAGAAATTGAGCATGGAAAGCATATAGAGCATGTATCAGTTAAGGCAGGAAAGGACGTAATTAAGGAAAATCGCTAAATTAGGGAAAACGGATAATTCGACGGCGTATTAGCATTCTTCACCTTGCATATACGCCATTCACATAAGAATCATATAGCACATAGTCTGAGGGTTCCTAATTACCTCAAGTCAAGATTATACACAATACTTACCTCACTCCGTAGTCAATTCAAAGCTCTACCGGGGCCTTTTCCCTAGAATTCACCTCCAAACCACTCGTACCTAGCCATAGTTAACTCAATAACATCAATATTACTAAAGGAATTAACTACAATGCATAAATTTATATTTTCTAAACTTTCTCCCAAATATTCAAAAAACAACCATGCGTCAACTTGATCAAACCCGAGGTTCTGACCAAATTCCATTTACCCATTTACCTCGAGTTCGATTATACAATTTGTTTCAAATTTTGACCTCTATTCGAGGTATAAATTTCAATTATATAAAAAAAAATCCCAAGTTTCACCATGAAAATCATAGATTTTAGGTTGAAAACTCACAAAATATAATGGGTAATTGAAAGAAAGTAGGTTAGAATCACTTACTAACAAATTGGGGAAGAAAATATCTTGAAAAAAATGCCTCTAGGTCTTCTAGTTTAGAAATTCTTAAATAATGGCCAAAAATCCCGTAATGGGACTGTTTAATAATTGGGCGACGATGTTCATCGCGTTCGTGTGAACATTGTCGTGTTCGTGAAGATCTACGACCCCTAGCCTTTGTGTTCACGGGCCCTTGCTCGCGTTCACAATTAAGAGATTACTGACCCCTCCCCCATGCCCATAACGCTATGCGTTCGCATCGAGTTGGTCGCCTTTGCGAAGGGTAAAGCCCCATCGCTCCACGCTTGCGAAGAAGAAAAGTCCACCCAACCTATTTTCTACTTTGTGTTCGTGAGAATGCCTTCACGAATGCAAAGAAGGAAACCATAAGTCACCTGAAACTGTAGAAAAATAAGATTCTCTAAGTTAAATATGAGCCCTCAAGGCTCCAAATTAAACATGCATACAAGTCTTAAAACATCATACGAACTTGATCGTACGATCAAATTTCCAAAATAACACTTAGAACTATGAATTAAATACCAAATCCAATGAAGTTTTCAAGAAACATTTAAAACTTCTTAGAAATTTGAAACACAAAATTTTGTTCTAAGCATGAGATGACCTATCGGGTCATCACATTCTCCACCTCTAAAATAGTCGTTCATCTTCAAATGGATAGAGAAAAGTACCTGAGCTGGTGAAATGGTAGGGATATCTACTCCGCATGTCCGACACAGACTCTCAAGTAGTTGCCTCAATGGGCTGACCACTCTACTACACTCGAACTGAAGGATAACTCTTCGATATCAAGTGGCAAACATCCCAGGATAGAATAGACACCGGCTCCTCCTCATAAGTCAAATCCTTGTCCAACTAGACAAAGATGAAATCTAGCACATGGCATAGATCATCGTGGTACTTCCGGAGCGAGGACACATGGAATACTAGATGAAGTACTGATAAACTAGGTGGCAATGCGAGCTAGTAAGCCACCTCACCGACTCTTTGAAGAATCTCAAAAGGTATGATGTACCTAGGTCTCAACTTGACCTTCTTTCAAAACCTTATTACACCTAGAGGTGGCAAATGAGCGGGTTGGACTGAATTTGGGTGAGTCAAGATGGGTTAGGTCTATAAATGGGTCATGGACCAACCCAGCCCAAAGTTTACTTGGGCTAAGATAGGCTAAATAATGGGTCGCAATCCAACCCGCTCAATTTGACCAATGTTTTAGAACCATGCTTATCTTGCATAATAAATATATTTTGGGGTTTGGAAGGGTAGGGTCCGGGGTAGGTGGGCTAAAAAATAAAAAAATAGAAATTTGGAAATACTTTTGAGAGTTTTTGTAGGAGCGGGTAGGGTGGGGACATGAGGTGGGTGGGTAGTGCAAAAAAACAAAAGAACATAAAATAAACAATACAAGTAAAATTAAGGCAACTAAGTAAATTTCTACATAAATTGAGTTGAGATACCTGTATTTTGGGTGAGTTCCATAGGTTTTATTTGGGCTATAAAAAATAATGGGTTAACTTGGGCTCAACCCAAATTGACCCATGACCTAAAATGTTTGTAGCCCAACCTATTAATCTTTGGGTGGGTTGGGCGAGTTTGGGCTCAGATTGCCACCCCTAATTACACCCTTTATGGGTAACAAACGGAGCAACACTCTATCTCATACCATAAAAGAAACATCACAAACCTTACGGTCGGCATAACTCTTCTGCCTGGACTGAGCTATTCGAAGTCTATCCTTAATGATTTTAATCTTATCCAAGGCATCATATACCAAATTTTGTAGCCAATAAATGAGCATCAACTGGCTCAAACCATCCAACCGATGATATATATTGTTTACCATCTAACACCTCATAGGGAGCAATCTGGACACTCGACTGATATCTGTTGCTGTAGGTAAACTCCGTGACTAGCATAAACTGATCCTAAGAGCCTGTGAAGTCAATAACACAAGCATAGAGCACATCCTCCAATAACCGAGCCTCTACTGGCTCAAACCATCCAACCGACGATATATATTGTTTACCTTCTAATGCCTCATAGGGAGCCATCTGGATGCTCGACTGATAGTTGTTGTTGTAGGCAAACTCCGTGACTGGCATGAAATGATCCTAAGAGCCTGTGAAGTCAATAACACATGCACATAGCATATCTTTCAATAACTAAATAGTGCACTGGGACTGTTCATCCATCTGAGTATGAAATATTGTGTTTAACTCAACCTGTGTGCCCAACTCATGCTATAGTGCCTTCCAGAAATGCGAGGTAACTTGCGTACCTCGATCAGAAATGATAGACACGAGAACACCGTGAAAACAAACGATCTCACGAATTTAAATCTCTGCCAACCGCTCTGAAAATAGGTAACTTCCATAGGAATAAAATGTGCTGACTTGGTCAAACTACCTACAATAACCCAAACTACATCGAACTTCCTCTAAGTCTGTGAGAGTCCGACAACGAAATGCATAGTGATACGCTCCTACTTCCACTCAGGAATCTCTATCTTCTGAAGGAAACCACCAGGTCTCTAATGCTCATACTTTACTTGCTGACATTTTAAATACCGAGCTATATATGTAACCATGTCCTTCTTCATCCTCCTCCGCCAATAATGCTACCGCAAGTCCTGATACACCTTGACAGCGCCAGGATGAATAGAATATTGGGAACTGAGGTATCCTATAGAATCAACTCACGAAGTCCATCCATATTAGGCACACAAATATGAACATGCATCCTCAAAACTCCACCATCTCCAATTGTAACCTTCTTGGCATCTCTGTGCCGCACTATGTCCCTAAGGACAAGAAAATGAGGGTTATCATACTGTCGCTCCTTGATGCGCTCAAATAATGAACCGAGCGATGGTACGAACTAGAACACGACTGGCTCAAAAACATCAAACCTCGCAAACTGATTAGCGAAACCCTAAACATCTAATGTAAGCAGTCTTTCACCAACTGGAATGGATGCAAGGCTGCCCATACTCACTGACTTTCTACTCAAAGCATCGGCCACCACATTGTCCTTCCCGGGATGATACAGGATGGTGACAGCATAGTCTTTCAATAGTTCCAACCACCTTCTCTGCCTCAATTGAGCACCTTTTGTTTGAACAAATACTGCAAACTTCGATTATGCGTGAATATCTCACACAACACACCATAAAGATAGTGCCTCCAAATTTTCAGCGCATGAACAATGGATGCCAACTTTAATTTATGAACAAGGTAATTCTTTCCGTGAACCTTTAGCTGTTGCGATGCATATGCAATCACCACCACTAGTCCGTACATATAATATTTACCAAAATCGGAGTTCAAATGCCCCCTCAAATCCCAAATTTTTATTTCAAAACCCAAGCCCTAGTTCTTCAAAATTTCACCTAATTTTCCAAGAATTAAAGGTTGATTTTTCAATAAAATAGCATTTCCAGGTCACGAGACTTAACTCCCATCAATTACTGTCAAAACCCTCTTCAATTTCTACTAAAAAGCTCTTGAGGTGGTTCAAAAATGGAGGAAATGACAAATGGGTCGCGGATGAAATATCATTAATAAACCCTTCTGTCGCCCAACTTTTCTTCTATGCGAATGAGAGACCCCTCTAGCGTTCGTGATGCACAACTTTTCCTCTGACTAAAATTGCCATTCGCAAATACGTCTGCCCTTCTGCAAATGCAAAGGCTTGGGCCCCAGAACCTACGCAAACACGACCCTCTAATCGCGAACGTGATGAACACCTACGTTGGGCCCTCTACTCATTACTACGTGAATGTGGGCCCCGCACCGCGAACGCGAATCACTAGGGCCTTAACTTACGCGAACGCGTGACCCCAACATGAACGCGAATAACACTTTCCCGACCTTCCAAATATACTCTACGCGTTCAAGACACACCTACGTGAACGCAAAGAAGGAATCTTCTGCAATTTACATAGCTGAAACCAGCAATTCCACAAGTCCAAAATGATCCATTTGATCAACCGAAATTACCCTGAGGCCCCCAGGACCTCCACCAAAGGCACCAACATATCCAAAACATCATACGAACTTGTTTCAATAATCAAAACATATCAAACAACACTAAAGTCATCAATTCACATCGGATTCAATCCTAAGTTTCTTCAAAACTTCTGAAACACACAATCGATAAAAATCCAACCAAAACACCTCCAAATGACCTGAAATTTTACCCACATATCCAAAATCACCAAACGGAGCTACTGAAACTCTCAGAATTCTATTCCAACCCCCAGATCAAAATCTCACCTACCAATCGGAATTTGCCAAAATACTACCTTCGCCAATTCAAGCCTAATTCTACATCGGGGCCTCCAAATTTAATTCTGTTTGCCCTCCTATGTCACAAATAGTCAACTTCCGGTTGACTTTTCGAAACAAGCTTTCCTTTAAAAGACTAAGTGTCTCATTTCCATCTAAAACCAATCCAATTCTACCCGATCATCTCAAATGACGATGATAAAGCATAGAGAAACATAATATTGAGGAAACGGGGCAGTAAATCATGTGATGACTGGTCTGATCATCATATGCTCCCCAACTAAAATAAACGCTCCTCCTCGAGCGGGTCAAGAAACATACCTGAATCCTCAAATAAGTGAGGATATCTGCTCTGCATCTCCTGCTCGGTCTCTCAAGTAGCCTCCTCCACGGGCTGACCTCTCCATTGGACCTTCACCGAAGCTATATCCTTGGATGTCAATCTCCAAACCTAATGACCCAAAATAGCACATCATAGGTCAAAACATCATCCAACTGAACCATGCTGAAGTCTAACATATGAGACGAGTCCCCAACATACTTCCGGAGCATATATACGTGAAATACCGGATGAACTCCTGATAGGCTGGGTGGCAAAGCAAGCGTATAGGCCACCTCCCCAATCCTCCTAAGTATCTCAAAAGGGCCAATGAACCGCGCACTCAACTTCCCTTTCTTTCCAAATCTCATAACACCCTTCATAGGCGAAACCTTCAACAAGACCTTCTCACCCACCATATACGATACATCTCGAACCTTCTGGTCCGCAAAACAGTTCTGACACGACTGAGCTGTATGAAGTCTCTACTGGATCACTTCCACCTTATCTAAGGCATCCTGAACCAACTCTCCCAATAACCTAGCATAGCCGGTCTCAAACCAACCAACCGGAGATCTACACCGTCTCCCATATAAGGCCTCATATTGTGCCATCTGAATGCTGGACTAATAGTTGTTGTTGTAGGCAAACTCTGCAAGTGGCAAGAAATCAGCCCAAGAACCTTCAAAATCAATAACACACGCATGCAACATGTTCTTTAATATCTGAATGGTACGCGACTGCCCGTCCGTCTGAGGATGAAACGCTGTGCTCAACTTTACCTGCGTGCCCAACTCTCGCTAAAAGTCCTCCATATCTGGGAAGTAAACTGAGTACCCCTATATGAGATAATGGAAATTGGGACCCGATGCAACCGTACAATCTCCCTGATGAAAATCTCTGCTAACATCTCCGAAGAATAGGTAGTACATACCGGAATGAAGTACGCGGACTTGGTCAGCCAATCGACAATCACCCAAATCGAATCAAACTTCCTCATTGTCCTAGGGAGACCACTCAAAAAATCCATAGTAATCATCTCCTACGTCCACTCCAGAATATCCATCTACTGAAGTACACCACTAGGCCACTGATGCTCATACTTGACATGTTGACAGTTGAGACACCAAGCTACATAACTCACAATATCCTTCTTCATTTTCCTCCACCAGTAATGTTGTCTCAAATCTTGGTACATCTTCGCGGCACATGGATGAATAGAATACCGTGAGTTGTGGGCCTCCTCTAATATCAACTCCCAAATCCCATCCACATTGGACACACAAATTCGGCCCTGCATCCTCAACACGCCCTCACTATCAATAGTCACATCCCTGGCAGCATCATGTTGAACCATATCCTTAAGGACAAGCAAATGTGGATCATCATACTGGTGCTCTCTAAAGTAGTCATACAAGGAAGATCGAGATGCCACACAAGACAACACTCGACTAGGCTCCGAAATATCTAGCCTCACCATCCGATTAGCCAAAGCCTGAACATCAACTGCAAAGGGCCTCTGCCTAACTGGAATGTATTCCAAACTACCCATACTCACCGCCTTCCGGCTCAAAGCATCATCCACTACATTGGCCTTCCCCGGATGATGCAAAATGATAATGTCATAATCCTTGAGTAACTCAAGCCACCTCCGCAGCCTCAATTAAGATCCTTCTATTTGAACAAATGTTGAAGGCTTTGATGATCAGTATATACCTCACAAGATACGTCATATAAGTGTGCCTCCAAATCTTCAAAGCATGAACTATGGCAGCCAGCTCCAAATCATGTACGAGGTAATTATTTTAATGAGGCTTCAACTGACGAGAAGCATATGCAATAGCTCTACCCTCCTGCATCAACACACATCCGATCCCAACTCTCAAAGCATCACAATACACGGTGTAAAAACCTAAAGCCGATGGCAAAACAAACACTAGAGTTAAGGTTAAAGCTATCTTGAGCTTTAGAAAGCTCTCCTCGCACTCTTTCGACCATACAAATGGTGCACCCTTATACATAAACTTAGTCAAGGGCGAAGCAATAGATGAAAAACCCTGGATGAACTGGTGATAATACCCTGCCAAGTCGAGGAAACTCCGAATCTCCATGGATGAGGATGGTCTAGGCCAACTCTGCACCACTTCTATTTTCTTTGGATCAACCTGAATACCATTACTAGACACGACATGTCCTAGAAAAGCCACAGAACCTAGCCAGAAATCGTACTTGGAGAACTTTGCATAAAGATTCTCCTCCCTTAATCTCTGTAATACTACTCTCAAATGCTGAGCATGCTCCTCCTGGCTACGCGAGTACACAAGGATATCATCAATAAAAATGATAACAAATGAATCCATATACGGCCAAAACACGTTGTTCATCAGATTTATGCACGCGGCTGGGACATTAGTCACCCCAAAAGACATAACTAGAAACTCATAGTGCACATATCTCGTCCTAAAAGCTATCTTCATAATGTCAGAATCCCTAATCTTCAGCCGGTGATAGCCTGAACGGAGATCAATCTTAGAGAATACCCTTGATCCCTGGAGCTGGTCAAACAAATCATCAATACGCGGTAGTGGATACCTGTTCTTTACTGTCACCTTGTTCAACTACCTATAGTCAATGCATATTCTCATTGTGCCATCTTTATTCTTCACAAACAAGACCGGTGCACCCCATGGTAATGCACTCGGGCAAATGAACCCCTTATCTAGGAGTTCCTGAAGCTTCTCCTTTAACTCATTTAACTTAGCTGGTGCCATACGATAGGGAGGAATAGAGATGGGCCGAGTCCCAAGCACCAGATCGATCGAAATCAATGTCCCTATTCAATGGCAGGTCTACTGGAAACACATTAAGGAAACCCCTTACAATGGGAACCGAAACAAGACTGGGAGTCTCAGCTTCAACATCTCTCACAAATGCCAAATACGATAAATTATATTTCCCAACCATCCGCCGGGCCTTTAGGAAGGAAATCACCGTGCTGGGTACATAATCAGTCATACCTCTTCACTCAATCCTCGGAAATCCCGGAATAGCCAACATGACTATCTTGGCATGACAATCCAAAATATTATGGTACGGGGATAACCAATCCATACCCAGAATCACATCAAAATCTATCATGCCTAACAACAAGAAGTCAACTCGGGTTTCCAAACCCCCAATAGTCACCAAACAAGATCGATATACATGATCCACAATAATAGTATCACCCACCAGGGTAGATATATGCACAGGCAAGGCAAGACAACCACAGGTCGTACCTAGATGATGGGAAAAATATGAAGACACATAAGAGTATATAAATCCGAGATCAAATAAGACAAACATCCTTGTGGCAGATTGAGATAATACCTGTGATAACAGTATCTGATGCAATGGCACCCCTTATGTCTGGAAAATCATAGAATCGAGCCTGACCACCACCAGACTGGCCTCCACCCCTAGAGCGGCCCCAAGCTGTTTGGCCCTTACGCCTACCTGACTCGGAGGGTGATTAAGTAGATGGATTAGAAGATGAGGCTGATCCCTCTGTTGAGACCGACCACCACGAATCCGAGGACGCTGTCTCCTCATGTAGCCAAACTCACTGCACTCGTAGCAACTACCCGTTGCTGGAGAAGGGGACTGAAGGGAACCCCTCGCTGCAGATGAACCCTGGGCTGAAGAGGCAGGAGTATAGCTTTGAGTTGGAAGGGCACTAAGTGAAGACTGTCCCTGCTGAAACCCCTGATGACCACGGCTTGAAGAGGTCCCACTGTACTCTAGGCGACCTGACTGAGGAGGCTTGAAGGAACGACCTCCGCCACTCTGGAACTGGCCCCTGGACGGAGCACCACTGAAGCTACCCGAACCTCAAGGCCTTTCCTCCATCTCCTGACGGCGATTTGTCTCAATCTGTCAAGCCATGTCAACTACCTCTTCAAATGAGGCGGCCACAACCTTTTCTCTAGTCATCAAAATGCAGAGTGGATAGTTGACGCCATCCACGAACCTCAAAATCCTCTCCCGGTCTATCGGGATCACCCAAGTGGCATGCCGAGCCAACTCCGTAAACCTCAGCTCGTAGTGGGTCACAGTCATGTCCCCCTGAATCAACCACTCAAACTGACGACCCAGCTCTTCCCTACAAGATTGTGGTGCATACTTCTTCAGAAAGAGAGTGGAGAACTGTTGCCAAGTAAGGGGCGCTGCTCCAATTGTCCTACGGCTCTCAAACTCCCCCACCATGTAAATGCAGGCCCTGAGAATTGGAAGGTAGTAAAAGTCACTCCACTCGACTCTAAAATCCCTATAGTGTAAAGCATACGCTAACACTTGTCTAGAAATTCCTGGCCATCCTCGCCCTCAGTACCACTGATGTCGGAGGCTGGAGTCTACTGAACCTCTCTAGTCAACGTTGCTCATCGTCTGGCATAGCTGGAACCACATAATCTGGAGCTGGTGCAACTGGCACAACTGGAGCAACCGGTGTAACTGGCTGAGCTGGGGCTGCTCCCGGTTTCTACAATCCCTGAAAAACCTCCTTGGGTGTGCAGGCAGTGGGGGTCTGATCACCACCCCTGGTCTGTGAGGTAGTTGCGATAGTAGTGGTTGAGACTGCCTGAGCTAGGCCAGTGTAGACTGATAGAATCTGAGCTAGGGCCTCCTAAAAACCAGGAATCACAATGGGCACTATCGATGCCTGACGGGTGATGCTGGAGCATCTACACCTGGAGACTGGTCCTGAATAGGGGCAATGGGTGGGTCAATAGGTGTTGCCCCTGATGCTCTGCCTCTACCACGACCGTGCTCACAGCCTCTAGTGGGTGGTAATGGTGGTCCTCCGCCATGTCCGGTAGCATGGGTTCTCGCCATCTCCAAGAGAATAGAATACAGAAGTTTAGTTTACGGATCAACAAAGCCACAGGACAAGAATTCAAGAATATGAAGTGTTTCCTAAAGGTTCTGCAGCCTCTCGAGGATAAATACAGACGTCTCTATACCGATCTGAGAGACTCTACTAACAGGCTCATGACTCGTAAGGCCTAGTAACCTGGGCTCTGATACTAAGTTGTCATGACCCCTACAATAATTACTTGGCAAGCCCGACCAATTAACACTCACAACCCAATCACACAATCTATTACCGATTAACAGTATTAAATTATAGTTTAATAAGTCCCCAACCGGATAATTTGAATAGAAACAGTACGGAACAAGGTCATATCTAACATCTTCCAAAGACCTGGGGTCACAAGTCTAGAGCCTCTAAACAAAACAGAGTAGTAAATCCACAACAATACAGAAGTCTAAAATATGGAATAATAAAAGGGGTAAGAGGAGGAGTCTGGTCCTGTGGACGTCAGACAGCTACCTCAACAACTCCTGAAAGCTCTGGGAAGCAGCAAACAGCTCAACTAAGCTCCCGGGACACCTGAATCTGCACACATAGTGCATGGAGTAAAGTGAGTCAGACTTAGTGAGTAATAAGCATATATAATGACTGAGGATGAGAATACACAAAATACCACAAGTAAAGCTACAGATAACAGTTTAGCACAATTAGCGGTGAAAATGGCAACAAGCAATAACAGGCAAATGTCGATGTATGGATGCAATGCAATGCACATGACCGTTGCGGCGTGCATCCCGTTCTATTTGGGTACCCGCGCTCACTGCGGGGGTTCAGACTCCGGAGGGGCTCCTAAAACCCAAGCGCAATATCATCGTAGCATCGCTGTGGCGTGTATCCCAATCCGCACTCAGTCCAGAATATGCATATGAGCCACACGGGCAAAGTCAAGTTATAAATTCTCAATTCCAACATTAGGAAATATAGTTTAAGTTTTTTAAAACCTTAGAAGTATGACTAAACATTTCGAAACATTGTTTAACTCAGGACTGAAATCATATATCATGCAAAGTATCATGGAAGCAGTGATAATAATCCCTAAGGGATTCAATTAATCGGCACATAGCCCAAATATATCAATAAATCCAAGTAGGATGTTTACCAACCAATCTCTAGTCACAAACACAGTGTGAACAACACTCAGGACGGACTAAGCCATAGTCCCCAATCACAAACGACCTCGCACTCATCATAGAGTATGTGTCTCGCCTCAATATAGCGTTACAGTGTGATATAACGGGGTTTCAAACTCTCAGGTCATCATCTAGATCTATTACTCACCTTAAGTCAGCCACAAGTCTAGTTCGCTATACCTTTTCCTCTCGAATCAACCTCCTCGTGCACCGAATCTGATCAAAAGAACAAGGAATATGTTACAATAGGCTAATGGAACATAATCCAATTGAAATAACTCGAAAAACACCAAAAACCATGAAGTTGGCAAAACCCGAGCCTCGGGCCCACTTCTTGAAAAATTACTAAATTCACATCACCGGATGCTTTGTCTCGCCATGAGTCCGTATATATAAATTTTACCAAAATCGAAGTTCAAATGCCCCCTCAAATCCCAAATTTTTATTTCAAAACCCAAGCCCTAGTTCTTCAAATTTCCACCTAATTTTCCAAGAATTAAAGGTTGATTCTTCAATAAAATAGCGTTTCTAGGTCATGAGACTTTCCTCCAATCAATTTCCGTCAAAACCCTCTTCAATTTCTACCAAAACGCTCTTGAGATGGTTCATAAATGGAGGAAATGATAAATGGGGCGCGTATGAAATATCATTAATAAACCCTTCTGTCGCCCAACTTTTCTTCTATGCGAACGCGAGACCCCTCTCGCGTCTGCGATGCACAACTTTTCATCTAATCAAAATTGCCCTTCGCGAATGCGTATGCCCTTCTGCGAATGCAAAGTCTTGGGCCGAATGCGACCCTCCAATCGCGAACGCGATAAACACCTAGGCTGGGCCCTCTACTCACTACTATGCGAACGGGGGCCCATCATCGCAAACGCGGATTACCATGGCCTCAACTTACGCGAACGCATGACCCCAACGCGAACGCCAAGAACACTTTCCCCGCCTCCCAACTATACTTTATGTGTTCACTATACACCCTACGCGAACGCGAAGAAGGAATCTTCTGCAATTTACACAGCTGAAACCAACAACTTCACAAGTCCAAAAATGATCCGTTTGATCACCTGAAATCACCCCGACGCCCCCGGGACATCCACCAAAGGTACCAATATATTCCAAAACATCATACGAACTTTTTCCAATCATCAAAATACATCAAACAATACTAAAATCATCAATTCACATCGGATTCAAGCCTAAGTTTCTTCAAAACTTCCGAAACACACATTCGATCAAAAACAAGACCAAAACACCTCCAAATGACCTGAAATTTTACCGCACATCCAAAATCACCTAACAGAGCTACTACAACTCTTGGAATTCCATTCCGACCCCCAGATCAAAATCTCACCTACCAATCAGAATTCGCCAAAATACTAACTTCGCCAATTCAAGCCTAATTCTACAGCGGGCCTCCAAATTCAATTTCGTTCGCACTCCTAAGTCACAAATCATCCCCCAAAGCTAACAAAATCACCGGAATTCACATCCAATCCCTCTAACAAAATATTTAATTTCCGGTTGACTTTTTCAAACAAGTTTTCCTTTAAGAGACTAGGTGTCTCATTTTCATCTAAAACCAATCCAATTCTACCCGATTACCTCAAATGATATAGAGAAATATAATATGGAGAAAACGGGGTGATAACTCACATGACGACGGGCTGGATCATCACATCAGTATTCCAGTATCACATAATTCAATATGATTCAGTATTTCAGTATCACATATTACAGTATGATTCTCAGTTCCTGAATTTAAATTCTCGAATGTTGAACACTTTATTTGGGCCCGCGTCCATATTTATATGCTTTATGCATATGTGGGCATGAGGCCGTAGTTTATGCTTTATGCATGTTTGGGCATGAGGCCGTAGTTGATGCTTTATGTATTTGTTGGTCTGAGGCCATAGTTATGTATACGTACACTTGGGCCTGAGGCCATAGCTTGTGCACATATATATTGGGATCGAGGTCGTAGTGAAACAAGTTGTTCATTATTCAGAAAAGGGAGCATTCATATCCTTACATACTTTGTTCAGTTTAATTTTCAGTTATCATTTCAATTATCAGTTATCAATTCTCAAGTATCAGCTCAGTATCAGTTTTAACATTTATAGTTCTTTTTTTGGATTACTTTAGATACTAGTGCAATTCAAATGTACTGACGTCTCTTTTGTCTGTGGCCCGCATCTCATGATGCATGTAATGATTTACAAGTTAACGATTAAGAGCGTTAAGATTATCGTACCAACTATTGGTGATACCCAGTTCTTTCTGATATTATCATTACCTTATGGTCTTCAGTATTTTCAGACAATCAATATTTTCGGTACTTCATTAGAGGCTTCATAGACTGAAGTAACAGTTAGACAAAGCCACATTATTTTCATGTTAAGCAATGTTGGCTACTGATATACTTCAGACTTATGTTAGTGTTTTCGCACTTTAATATATATCATTTAAATTGCCAGTGTATCAACATATCTTTCGCTTTCAATAAGTTATGATATCACATGTTGATTCAGCCAACCAGTTGATTCGCTCGGTCACAGTAATCAGGCACCGAGCATGGTATTATGTCCAGGCCCATGTTCGGAGTGTAACATACACGAGGGATACACAACGCACGTAACGAAATGCTTGTTAGTTTAAATTTTCAAACTCTTCTAGTTTTTGTCAATTCATGTCAAACTTATCAGGATGGTCTACACACAGTCAGGATGGTCTAGATTTTTTGTTCAAATGCCACACTTTATTTTTGGCTTGCACGTTTGGAAAAAGAAGGTAAAATAAATTTTGGCCAAAAAAGTTATTTCAAAACTTGACAAGTGAACTTGGCCAACTTTCACTTAAAATGCAGGATGCAGTCATTGTGTTTACTTCATATTATTTCATTTCTTTACTTTAAAATTGATTTTTTTTGCACATGCTAATGAATATAAATGTGTGTTCCCATGTTACTTCACTAAGTAATTACCATCCATTAATTACTTGTTTATATGTACGTGGTCAATTATTAGATTAAATCCAGAAAAGGATCCTAACTCTGACACTTTTTGGACAAACACGGAATATATTTAGATATTGTTTCTAGTTTTGGTCCTTAATTTATCAAATGATAATTATTTATCCATTCATAAAGAAAAACAAATAGATAATATAAAATCATGGAACGATGATACATTTAAAGCTGTAATTATTTGTTTTTTAAATCCTGTGAAGATTAACTAAGAATATACAAGAAAACTTTATTCTAACTATTAAAGAGTTGAACAAGCAACAACGGACGCCGTGGAAAAGTTAAAAGCGAAGGTACAATTCAACCGAAAAAAAGCCGAATGCATTAGATACCTTTTTGTCTTATAAGAATGAGCCTAAAAGAACAATCATTTAAACTAATACTCCCCTATCCACAATAAATATCTAATTTACTTTTTAATTTTGGTCTAAAATAAATATGTAATTAGGTAATCAAAAAAAAATTTAATTTATTTTTAGTCTTTTACCCTTATGTGCATATCCCTAAAATATTTTCTCTCTCATCACATTAACTGACTAAATAAGGGTAGTTTAATCATACTAGGTAATTTTGTATAGGATTTATTATTTTCTTAATGGGTATGCTAAAAGCAAATTGGACACTTATTGTGGACCGGAGGAAGTACGTAATATATTAATTACTCTGTTTCAGTTTATGCGAACCTATTTCCTTTTTAGTCAGTTCCAAAAAAAAAAAAAATTCTTTTTAAGTTTGGTAATAATTTAGCTTAAACTTACAACTCTACCATTAATGATAAACTTTTATAATCACACAAATATTTTGGGCCTCATTTAGACTTGTTTAGGACCACATATTCTAAAAGTATTTTTTTTTAAATTCCGTGCTCAGTCAAATAAATTCATATAGGGAATAATTAATACGTAATCCCTCTGGTCCAAAATAAATGATTTTTTGGCCTTTTTTTGTGGTCTAAAGTAAGTGATTTTTTCGGATTTGAAGAATGACGTAATGATGTTTTTGCTACATTGTCCTTTGAGTAAATAGTATTGGAATATGTGTTAGGGGAGTTTATGTGAGATAGTAAGGTTAAAATGATCAATTCTATTGCTAATTAATGCTAAAAGGTATTTTTCTTAATATACGTAAAAACATAATAAAAAAAATCACATATTTTAGACCAGAGGGAATAGTATATAGCTATAATATGTTGACTATGGCAAATATTTGGAATTGATTGATAATCACATAGCTATGTCATCAAGAAAAGGAAAGCCGGCCGGCTGCTATAATAAATATTAATATTAGTTAATTTTCTCTAATCTGTTATATCGGCTTTCTGTCTCTCTAAAATTCAGGTTGGAGATTTGCTGTGCTGTGGAGTGTGGCGTTCTTAAAAGAGTGTGGCTTTCAACAAGGCTTCTTGCATGGATTCTTCCGATTGATCTCATCAAATTACCTCTTCGGCTTCACCAACTCAAGTAACTCTCTCTCTCTCTCTCTCTCTCTCTCTCTCTCTCTCTCTCTCTCTCTCTCTCTCTCCCTCTCTCTCTCACACACACACACACTCTTTTAGGCGAGGAACACACATGGTGCTGTATGAATGATGATGATATTAGAGCCATGTTGATCTTTTGTATGAGAGCGAGAAGAAAGCACAGTTAAATGAGGTAACAATGACAAAATTTAATGAGTTTTTGACCAGGTGGATGGACTGTAGTCGTTGAACCTTAACTTTCGAATTCTTTATTTTAACAGCGCTACAAATTTGCATATTGAATCAAAACTTTTATAAGATAATTGCATCATAAATTTGTTTGAACATTTTAGGAAAATTTCCTCCACATAAAAATATGTATCCGTTGGTCAAGGTTGCTTTAGGCTATTGACTTTGTTGAGCCGCTCCTGCATTACTCCAGCTCGTTATTCCACTTGTTAAGATAATCTGGCTCCTCAACAGTTAGTTTGTTGAGCATAAAAATACAAAATAAAAAAACAAGACCATGGTGTTAACCTTAATTTATTCTTTTTTTTCAGTCCAAATTATATTTGAAATTTTCTAGTATAAAATATAGATAGTTTTCCTCTACAAACGCTTAAATTTTACATTGTTTTTCGGAACTCAAGTTGTTTGATATTATGCCTGAATGTGGTAGAGTAATGTGTCTGTTTTCATGCACTTGTAAAAAACTTTTTAAGTTTAAGTATCTTGACGATGTTCAATTGATTTAAGCTTAGAACTGACTATACATTGATAGGTGAGCTCTACAATGGCTGGAAATTATAGGTTTGAAATGGATCAAGAAGACATAGTTAGGTCCTTGATCACATCTGTTGGTAGTTTTATTCAAGATAGACTTATTGATAAAGAACAAAGAACCTTGCATAAAGAACAATGTGCTGAGAGGTTAGCAGCTGAAGATGGGAACTCCGATAAAGACACAGAAGTTCGATACTCTGATCAAGCAGTTTTAGCCAATTTGGACTGGGGAATTGATGCCCTTGAAGAAGCAATCAACACATCAAACATTGAAACTAAGATGGCTAGACTAGATTACGCGGAAAAAATGCTGCAAGTTTGTGCAATGTTGGATTCTAATCAGAAAACTGCAGGGGTCCCTAATTTCTATCTCTCTGCTTGGGCTCATTTAAACCTTTCTTACTTATGGAAGTTGAGAAATAATGTTCACAATGCAGTACTTCATATACTGGAGATGTTTACTGTTGACCCTTTCTTCTCGCGGATTGATTTTGCACCTGAGCTATGGAAAAGTTTGTTTATTCCACACATGAGCTCCATAGTAGGGTGGTACTCAGAAGAGAGACATCGGATAGTGATGGATGTTATTCCTGATTCAAGTGACTTGTCTTTCACTATGGATTTTGATCATGATTTTAATGAATCTTTGATATTTTCTGTAAGGCCTGATCAAGCTGAGAAAATGCAGAAACTCGAGCAGCTTTATGGACAGTCATTGGATGAGAATACAAGGCTTTATGCTAAATACTATAAGGACTGTATGAACTATGATTCTGCAACTTCAAAGAAGGCAATTCCTCTGTTGCCAATCGCAGAGCCACCGATGACTCCATTGCATGAGGTATGCCGGTCAATTCCTGATTATGTCAAATTTGGCCCAATATTACCTAAGAGTGCCGGTTTTACTCCTATTATGAGAGCCAAGGAGAATGAAAATGGAGCCTCAAGGTCAGGTTCATTAACTAGTATTCACTGAATAATTTGTTACTTCAATCACCACAGTTCTTTTGTACTGCCATTATGGTTTCCATGTTTAAGAATTCATTATGACTTATGAAAACTGTAAAAAGAGAATGTCACAACTTGTTTCTCTAATCCATTGGATTTTAGCAGATTGAATATGACTTCTTCGTTGTCTGAGAATCAGGAGGACTCCATGATTCGGGATCCACTAGTTAGTTTTTTATACCCTTAACTTACTACATACATCTTGTTACAATATGAATCAGTGATACTTTGCACTAATGTGTTTATTAAAGTAAAGTACTGCTCTTTCTTGTCATACTCAGAAAGGAATTCCTGAGGTGGACGAAGAAGATTATGACCCTGAGCTTCATGTATACACTACATTGAATAAAAGGAATCAAGAAAAAAATTCACCCTGTTGTAGTGGAGTGAATAAGGATGTAGAAGCCAGGTCCAAAGTCAAGCAAATAAATACAAACCAAAGACAATCTCCTAAGTCCTTCCCTTCAATGGACTTCCCTAAACTGGAGTCCCCTAAAGCTCCTTCACCAAAAGGATCTGAGACCCCCTCGAAGAAAGGTGTACCTGTGTTACGCCTCTTGTCTGGACGTGTTAAGGACACCTCAAGTTCTATTTCTTTGCATTCATCCCAAGAGTTAAAAATTAGCTCAGCAGACTCGGATGAAGAAAGGACAGTATGTTTATGCAATGTTTGTTTTAACATTTTTACCAATGGTTCCCAGACTTGAATCTATGGGACTGCTCTGATAGTTGTTTACACATGCAGGAGCAGCATGAAAATGCAGGGAAAAGAAATTCTCAAAGGTGGAGCCTTAGTCAATCCTTAGAAAAAGGGTATGTTTCAGTACAAGTCACTTTTTAATATTGGAGGCAATCGAAATTTTAGGGATAATTACATTTTTGGGCCTCCTTAAAAAATAATAGCTGGTAAATGTATATGTTTTGTATATTAAGTATAGATGTGCATAGATTGCTCTTTTGTTTTTGGTTTTTGTTGTTGCTTTCCCTTCCCTTTTCTAAGCCGAGGGTCGATTGGAAACAGCCTCTCTACCCTTTGGGTAGGGGTAAGGCTTGTCTACATATTACCCTCCCCAGACCCCACCTTGTGGGACTATACTGGGTAGTTGTTGTTGTTGTTGTTATGTGCATAGAGTATACAAAATATACATATAAGATACATATTATCTACATAATCAGTGTATATGTTTTGTATATAATTAATTTATGCTGAGAAGGACAAAAGTGAAAAAAAAAACCTTTTCTAAAAATCTCTGAAAACAATGACAGCTCTCTGGATGGTAGCGATGAAGGAAGTCACAGCTGCATTTCTCTCCCATTGTCGGATAAGTCGACTGCTCCATCAAGGCCACCTAAAGATTTTGTCTGTCCGATAACTGGACAAATATTCAATGATCCCGTCACCCTTGAAACCGGACAAACATATGAAAGGAAAGCCATCCAAGAATGGATGAGTAGAGGCAATACAACATGCCCCATTACAAGGCAGTCTTTATCTGCATCTACTCTTCCTAAAACCAACTATGTCCTGAAGCGACTAATAACGTCTTGGAGAGAACAGAACCCTGACCTAGCGCAGGAGTTTTCTTACTCTGAAACACCAAGAAGTTATTTAAGCATTCCCTCTTCCAGAGAGAGGTCATCTGAATCTACTCCATCTCCGACATTTAATCATCCCAATCATAGGCGCATAGAGGAAATCATCGAACAAAGATCACGAAGATTTATGCGAGCAGCTGTATCTATGTCACCTACAAGTGTAATTTCTCAAGCAGCAACTGAAGCAATTATCAATGGCTTAAAACCTTATGTTTCATGTCTGTGCACTTCAGAGGACTTACAAGAATGTGAACATGCCATATTGACTATAGCAAAGATATGGGGTGACTCGAAACTTGAATCTCAAGGAGTTCACTCCTATTTATCTGCACCAACAATAGTGAATGGATTTGTAGAGGTATTATCAGCTTCCCAAAAGAGGGAAGTTTTAAGGACGACAATTTATATTTTGTCCGAGCTATTATATGCAGATGATAGAGTTGGTGAGATCCTCACAAGTGTGGACTCAGATTTTGAATGCCTAGCTACTTTATTAAAAGACGGTCTTGCTGAAGCAGCGGTTCTTATTTACCTACTCAGGCCATCATTCTCTCAACTTTCGGCCCATAATTTTGTACCCTCTCTTACTCAGATTATTTCAAACAGAAGTGAGGATTTTAGTGATTTTCAGTTCACAATAGGACCAAAGGATGCCGCTGTTGTGTTGCTCGAGCAAATTATTACTGGAGGAGGTGAGAGCGATCGATCATTCAATGCTATGCAGATTATATCAGGAAATGGTATTCTTGCCTTGCTCAAGTGCCTAGACCATGAAAATGGTAGAGAGTCCATTGTATGCATACTTTTGTGCTGTATTCGGGCTGATAAGAGTTGTAGAAATACAATAGCTAGTAGAATAGAGTTCTCTCCTGTTCTTGAGTTAATTCACACAGGAAGCGATAGCGTGAAAGGCACATGCATAGAACTTCTTTATGAGTTAGTTTTGTTAAGCAGGTATTTAAAACAAGCATGACTTTATTCTTTCAAATTTGTGTCTATAAAATCACCTTTTGACTGCTTATTTGGTTTTCAAAATTGAAACTTAAATATGTATCTGATCTTTTGGATACATATTACCCTAAAATAATCCCTCTAGATTCTAACTCATGAAAAATGTTTATTCAATTTATTTTATTCCAGGAGAACATTGTGCAACCAGATTCTGCAGATAATTAAGGATGAGGGAGCTTTTAGTACAATGCACACTCTTCTTGTCTGTCTTCAAATGGCTTCAATGGAGCAGAAATCTACCATTGCTCCTCTTCTTTTGCAGCTTGACCTTCTGGTCTGTTCCAGTGAATTTTGAAGTTCTTTTCAGCTACTCTATGTTGAACAAAAATGCATAAAGAAAATTTGATTCAGGTTGAGCCTCGGAAAATGAGCATATACAGGGAAGAATCAATAGAGGCACTGATTGAAGCACTACACAAAAAGGACTTCCCCACGTCTCAGCTCAGAGCTCTTGATGCCTTGTTATCTCTTTCCGGGCATCTAACTAACTCTGGTAAGTCCTTTCTTGAAGCTCGGCTACTCAAGATTGCAGGATTTAATCAGCGATATAATGCCACGATGAAAGAAGAGAGGCAAAAAGCAGGTGAAAATGACACCACCAATATAATGGTATGAAGTTCTTCAGATATTAGTTGTATTATGGTTTATTCTTTTGTAATTTGTACAACTAGAAATCTTAACTGACACATGGTTTATAGGAAGAGGAAGAAAAAGCTCTGAGTTCTTGGGAAAATAGAACAGCCTTTGTTCTTTGCAACCATGAGAAAGGATTAATATTCAGAGCTTTAGAGGAATGCCTTAAGAGCACCTCAATGGAGATAGCAAAATCTTCCTTTATTGTAGCCACATGGCTAATTCACATGCTCTATAATTTTCCCGATACTGGAATTAGAGATGTTGCTCGTAAGTCCTTGCTTGAGCAATTTATACAGATGCTCCAGTCGACAAAGAATATCGAGGAGAAGATCTTGGCAGCTCTTGCTTTGAGAGGCTTTATTACTGATTTAGGTAAGGCTGAATTGTCTACTTCGGAAGTATGTAAACAGGATATTAAGATTTTATTCATAACTTGCGGTTGGTCTTTATGTTATAAGGTGCACTCAACGAACTGGGAATATATGCCAAATGTTTGTACAAAAGCTTGAGGAAAATAAAAAAGTACTCTATAGTGGTCAGTGATATAATGAAAACCTTGATGAACTTTCCATGTATTGATGTGGTAAGTGTTTTCTACGCTAATAGGGTTAATTAATAGCTGCATAAGGAAATGCAACTTTTAAAGCTCCTGATAGTTAGAACTGCAGGCAGAATTATGGTGCTATTCTGAATGTCCTGAGGTGGATGTGTCCATGAATGGAGAAGTTCTTTGTCTGCTCCATATAAGAGGTCGGCTCATTAGCAGTCATTCCGATGGAACCATTAAGGTAAGGGCCATCCTAATAAGCAGCTGCAATTCCTTTTGTCTGCTTTTTTTCTTTTAAAATCTAACTTGTCGAGCTTTCTGTGTTCAGGTCTGGGAAACTGGAAAAAGAGCTCCTCGATTAATTCATGAAACGCGTGAGCACGCAAAGGCTGTTACATGCCTTTATGTTTCATCTTCATGCGATAAACTTTATAGTGGCTCATTGGACAGAACAATCCGGGTAAGCTCTCCTTCTGGCAATGAATTATGTATAAAAGATATGACCTTAATACAGTAAGTCACAAGTACTGCTTAACCTTTAAAACCGAAATTATTTCACCTACATTCAAGACTATTATGTATCATTCAAAATAGAAGAAGCGATTAAGAAATGCTTAGTTCTTAAAATTAATTACTGGAGACGACAGAAAGAAAATGACTTAGCCTTATAACCTTTCTCCATTTAAGGAAGCACCAGAGCTCAACTATGGATTTGAACAATACTATGCTGACGAAACCTTTTGCAATGATCTCTAAGAACATATTATCTTAATTTATCGATTTCTAGTTCAAGGCCTCATTATCTTTTGATCCTTTCCTGAAAAATCTTGCAGGTTTGGGCTATCAATCAAGAGGAAATCCACTGTCTTCAGGTTCATGATGTGAAAGAGCCGGTGCTTGAGTTGATAGCTAACACTCATTTTACATGCTTCGCATCTCAAGCGACAGGAGTTAAGGTCAGCACTCTGGATTTCGTTTAAATCACATGAGATGTGTTCATTTAAGACAATAATCATACATTAATGTTTTCCTGTAAAACAAATACAATCATGTTGATGAGACTTTTGGCCTGGTACAAATGACTCACCAAACCTCAAACTCGGCAGGTTTATAATTGGTCAGGGGTTCCCAAGCATGTAAACTTCCAAAAATATGTCAAGTGCCTTGCCATTATGGGCGATAAACTTTATTGCGGATGCACAGGTTATAGTATACAGGTAATACTTTGTGCATTCAAGGGGTAGATTATATAGGAACAAGGAGGGAAAATTGTCCTAAGTTTCTTTGTTGATCTCACATTCTTGATTGAGACAAATTAAATGACATAACTATCTAATGGCAGGAAGTTGACTTAAGCTCTCAAACATCAACAACATTTTATGCTGGAGTCAAGAAGTTATTAGGAAAACAGAATATCTATTCCCTCCATGTTCAAAACAATGTTATGTTAGCTGGTGGTTCCTTAGTTGATGGAATATCTGGAAAGGTATAAATACATATTGTATCATTCGTAGCTCACTTTATTCACATAAAAATATCTGAGGATGATATGATTTCTGTTTATCATCCGATAAACGTGCTCGTGAAGGTATTTTCTCTCCCTAGCAAGGCAGTCATTGGATCACTTTCAACCTATTCAGACATCCAACGACTAGCAGTAAACAACGATTTCATATTTTCCGCGACAAAATCTGGCACCATAGAGGTATGGCTTCAAGAAAGAGTTACAAAGATCACTTCCATTAAGATGAAAAGTGGTGGACAGACAAAAATTACATCTTTAGCTGTGGATAAAGATGGAGAAATGATATTTGCTGGTTCTACTGATGGAAAAATTCAGGTTAAATGCACATCTCTTTAGCTATATTTAAGGGCATTTCTATTGATTGCTAGTGACTCATAATGACATTGCTGATTGCAGGTTTGGCGTTTGGATTAAATTAAAAAAAAAAAAGGAAAATTGCTTTGGTGCAGATCTACTTGGAACTGGAAAAGTGATAATTTTGTGTAATTTTGAATACCTTTTCTTAATTCTTCATATTCCAAGTAATATTTCCTGTACCTAACTTTTACATATTTTACCAAAATGTAACAAGCAATGTGAAGAAAATTATTCAGAATCCGCATAGTGTTATACTCCCTCCGGTCCAAAATAAGTGATGTTTTGGCCATTTTTTTGTGGTCCAAAATAAGTGATGTTTTCGGATTTCAAGAATGACTTTATGATGTTTTTCCTATATTGTCCTTGGAGTAAATAGTATTGGAATATGTGTTACGAGTGTTTATGTGAGATAGTAAGGTTAAAATGGTCAATTCTATTGCTAATAAATGCTAAAAGGTGATTTTCTTAATATGTGTGAAAACACCCAAAACATCATTTATTTTGGACCGGAGGGAGTATATAATAATAGATGAAAGGTCACATCAATAGGAAAGAGATAACAAATAAAATGTAGAGGGTGAATTTTGCCAGAAATGAACCCTCACTTTTTAGGTCCTAGTTGGCCTTGAAAAACTCATTAAAACAGAAGGTTCTTGGGCTTAAAATGAAAGTACTTGTTTATGGTGATTAAATAATAGAGATTTTTTCATTCCTATATATTATTGAAAATTTTATTACCCTAAATATTTATGTTTAGTAAATTACCCTACCTACACAAGTTTTGTTTACAAAATATATACATTTCACCTTAAACGACTCTCAATCAATTATTAGTGCCTTCAATTAAGGGATTTAGCTACATCCTGCTTTTTTTTTTTCCTCTCTTCTCTCCAGAGTCTCTCTTCCTCTTCATATCTTGCTCTTGATCTTCTATTGGTTTTTTAACTATCAAATTGACCTCGTCTAAATGGTTAAACAATAAAGATTTCAAAATTTTTTTCGTTTTTCTTTTTGAACGGTTTCAGCATTCTGTCAATAAAGACTTGTATCTTTTCAAAGGGTTTCTCACTAGCAAAACATTAAAGTCAGGGTTCCTCGCTAGCAAAACTCAACTAACATAACTCCAGAACTACTGGATGTTAACTTGAAATAATACAATTAAAGTGATTCTGTAAAATAAAAGCAATAACCAATTCATGTTCTCTCTACTTTTATAGCGAAAACATATTAGCTCAGGATTCGTAAAAACTTTTATCAGTTTTTTGAGAGAGAAGCTAGTGAAGAAATGAAGTTAGAGTTCAAATTTAATACGCACGATAAGCGAAATATCTCGAGATCACTAATATCAATCCACATCCAAATCTTGTATTCAAGTAGGCACAACGTTTTTGCATTTTAAAAAATTTCGCATAAAAAATGGCATTATCATCGATAAGAAAACAGGAATAGGAACTATGCTCATATCTCGAATCTCAATCCCAAAAAGGAGTATATGATTGCATTTTTTAGTTTGTTGCTTTTATCTAAGGTTTTGCTCAGTACTTCGACCACCATATTCATATGGAAAAGTCATGAAAAAACAATGGAATGCTACTTAAATTAACAATCTCACATAGAACATTTATTCAAAATGGGGAGGAAAAATAAGTGAATTGGAAGAAAACAGAAAAATAAAGCAACAAATAAAAGATAATATAAATTGGGAAATCTCAGTGAATTTGGGGAAATTCACTATGTTTATGGTGATTAAATAATAGAGATTTTTTCATTCCAATATACTATTGGAAACTTTATTACTCTAAATGTTTATGTTTAGTAAATTACCTTACATACACAAGTTTTGTTTACAAGATATATACATTTCACCTTAAAAGGCTCTCAATCAATTATTACTGCCTTCAATTAAGGGATTTAGCTACATCTTTTTTTTCTTTTTTCCTCTCCTCTCTCCCATCTTCTCTCTAGATTCTCTCTTTCTCCTCATATCTTGTTCTTGATTTTCTATTGATTTTTTAACTTTCAAATCGACCCTGTCTAAATGGTTAAACTATAAAGATTCCAAATTTTTTTCGTTTTTCTTTTTGAACGGTTTCAGCATTCTAGTATAAAGACTTGTATCTTTTCAAAGGGTTCCTCACTAGCAAAAAATTAAAGTCAAATTACAAGGGTTCATGTCTAGTAAAACTCAACTAACATAACTCCAAAACTGCTAAAGTGATTCTATAAAATAAAAGAAATAATCAATTCATGCTCACTCTACTTTTATAGCGAAAACACATTAGCTCAGGATTCATAAAGAACTTTTATCAGTTTTTTGAGAGAGAAGCTGGTGAAAAAATGAAGTTAGAGTTCAAATTTAATACGCACAATAAGCGAAATATCTCGAGATCACTAATATCAATCCACATCTAAATGCTATATTCAAGTAGGCACAACATTTTTGCATTTAAAAAAATCGCATAAGAAATGATACTATCATCAATAAGAAAACAGGAATAGGAATTATGTTCATATAGCATCTCAATCTCAAAAAGGAGTATATGATTGCATTTTTTAGTTTGTTATTTTTATTTAATGTTTTGCTCAGTACTTCAACCACCATATCCATATGGGAAAGTCATGAAAAAACAACAGAATGTTACTTACGAATTACCAATCTCACATAGAACAGTTATTCAAAATAAGGAAGAGAAAATAAGTGAATTGGAAGAAAACAGAAAAATAAAGCAACAAATATGAGATAATATAAATTGGGAAATCACAGTGAATTTGGGGGAATTCACTGTATTTATGGTGATTAAATAATAGGAATTTTTTTCATTCCTATATACTATTGGAAATTTTATTACCATAAATATTTATGTTTAGTAAATTACCCTACCTACACAAGTTTTGTTTGCAAAATATATACATTTCACCTTAAACGACTCTCAATCAATTATTAGTGCCTTCAATTAAGGGATTTAGCTATACCCTTTTTTCTTTTTTCTCTCCTCTCTCCCCTCTTCTCCCTTCCTCCTCATATCTTATTCTTGATCTTCTATTGGTTTTTTAACTATCAAATCGACCCCTTCTAAATGGTTAAACAATAAAGATTTCAATTTTTTCGTTTTTCTTTTTAAACGGTTTCAGCATTCTGTTTTATAAAGACTTGTATCTTTTCAAAGGGTTTCTCACTAGCAAAACATTAAAGTCGAATTACAAGGGTTCCGCACTAGCAAAACTCAACTAACATAACTCCAAAATTGTTGGATGTTAACTTGAAATAATACAATTAAAGTTATTCAGTAAAATAAAAGCAATAATTAATTCATGTTCACTCTACTTTTATAGCGAAAACATATTAGCTCGGGATTCGTAAAAAACTTTTATTTGCGAGAGAAGCTGGTGAAGAAATAAAGTTAGAGTTCAAATTTAATACGCACAATAAGCAAAATATCTCGAGATCACTAATATCAATTCACATCTGAATCATGTATTCAAGTAGGCACAATGTTTTCCCATTAAAAAAAAGTTTCGCATAAGAAATGGAACTATCACCGATAAGGAAACAGGAATAGGAACTATGTTCATATAGAATCTCAATCTCAAAAAGAGTATATGATTGCATATTTTAGTTTGTTGCTTTTATCTAAGGTTTAGCTCATCACTTCAACCACCATATCCATATGGAAAAGTCATGAAAAAAGCAACGCAATGTTGCTTACAAATTGACAATCTCACATAGAACAGTTATTCAAAACGAGGAGGATAAAATAAGTGAATTGGAAGAAAACAGAAAAATAAAGCAACAAATAAGAGATAATATAAATTGGGAAATTACAGTGAATTTGGGGGAATTCATACAACTTAAATATAATTTTGAATAATATCGTTCAACTTTCATACAACGGTTAAATAAATAAAAGAAAAATATATAAATAACATAATATAATTTTTCTATAATGTTTCTACAATTTTACTAAATATAATGTATATTATGTCTTCTTCTTCTTCTTCTTCTTCTTCGACGAGTTTCAATATGAAATTCAGTCAAAACCAAGTCTAATCTTCACCAAAATCCCTCAAAATTGAGATATAAACTCCAAACCATATTCCTAATTGTTTGCAACAACACCCAATCCAAACAAATAATGATTTTTAGAAACTCAAATTCGAATTCAAAGCTTTTTAATGACTGTTAACGGTGGAATTGCTGCTCTTTTTTTCTTTGCTTTACATTATTGAAATTAGGGATAGAGAGATAAAGAGAGACGTAGAGAGAATTACCAATTCTTTGCAACAACATCCACTTCAAACAAATAATATTTTTTAATAACCCAAATTCGAATTCAAAGCTTTTTAATGTTTGTCAATGGTGGAATCGTGGATGGGTACAAGATACGGGGGAGAGGGGTGGGATGTGGAGAGAGTAACGTGGGAGAGTGGAAGATATGTTAAAGTTGTTTTAGGACACTAATTATTATTAATTCCCTTAAAATATACATAAATGGTAATTGGGTATATTAAATATAATTATAGTAAAACGTGAGTAGGGAGGGTAATATAGTTTAATATAGTATATAGGAATGTAAAAATTCCTAAATAATAAATATTATGTTCGTTACAATTTTGTTAAGTTTCCCATAACAAATAATCTGAATGTCAGGATCTATTTATCAAACGTTCTTTTATAAGACAGGAATGAGAGGATAAATTCTTTAGATGTGAAAAATACTAAACAAAGATTATGTTAAAGTAAACGATGTGCGGCTATAATTTTATTTTTCAATACATTATTGTCTTATATTTTACATGCTTTAATGATAAACTATACTTTATTTACACGTAACGGAGTCTATTTTATGTGTAGGTGAATTATGATGAACATAGAGCAAAAGAAATAATTAAAGTTTAAAGCGTGCTCGAAAATAGTTGAAAAGAAAAAAGAAAGAAGTGATCAGCGGATAAATGAGGAAGCTGGCGAAGCAAGCTCAAGTGCTCACGATAGAGCTGGTCGGGTGAGCCTTTTAGCTCGCGTGAGAGAAGTCTAGGCGAGGTCCACCTCGCGTTAAGGCTAGCGACGCTAGGTCTGGGGCGAGGTCCAGATCGCGTGAAACCTCGTGAGGTGAGGTCTGAGGCGCGCACACTCCAAACTTTGAAGACTTATTTCGTCTCATAGTTGGACCAGGACTTGACCTATGTCATTTAGATCTTTTCCTACACATATAAATACACATAAATTTCCACTTTTGAAGGAGTACTGCAACCGGATGCAAGAATAGCTCGTGGAACAACCTTGAGATTTACAATCATCGATTTCTACATCCCTTTATCCTTACTTTGTAATTTAATTATGTAAAATATTTTGGATATTGTTTCTATGAGTATGAGTAGCCAAACTCCTAATCTAGAGTTTTGATGGAACCTATTAGAGGATGATTTTCCTGTTACATTAATATAGATTTGTTGTAGTATTTTCTCTCTTTGTTCAACTGTGTTATTATTGTGGTTAGTTGAATAGCTCTCAATAGTGTGCTTATTTAGTATGTATTACTCGGGAGAGAGTCGTATTTAGGTAGTTGTTTAACAATATCAATCCTAACGTATATGAGGGATCAATACGAAGGGTTTAAATGTGGGATTAGGGATAAAGAAATCTTGGTGCTATTCGAGTGAGCCATACTTAATGCCAGCTAACGTAATGTGGGAGAATATGGATAGTAAATTGTGGTAGTTAATCGGGAGAGAATTAAAACACTCAGAGCACTCATGATCGATAGAGAAGACTTAGGCAAATTTATAGAAAACGTAGCAGAAAGGATTCCGACAATAAGGAAAATCATAACCTTAGATCATTACAATTCTTGTCTACGATCCGTTCGTAATTAGTTATTAATTATTGCATTCTCGTTACGTATTATTTAGTTAATAAACATCCTATTTGTTACTTAAATATTTTTGAAGAGTGATTGCGTGAATTTGTGCGAGTCTAGTAGTTGTGTTTAATAGGTTAATTCCATGTTGGATTCGACTCTCGACATGTATATCGGGTTATATTTATAATGACCGCTTAGTCCTTTTTATAAGCTATAGTTGGGCATGATTAAATTTGGTGTCGTTGCCGGGAAATTAATGGTGTTATTAATTGCAGCTAAATAAAGTGCTAGAATTCTTAGCGTAGTCAATTTTCTTCATTTTAAGCCAACAACAACAACAACAACAACCCAGTATATTCCCACAAGGTGGGGTCTGGAGAGGGTAATATGTAGACAGGCCTTACCTCTACCCGAGAGGGCAGAGAGGCTGTTTCCAATCGACCCTCGGCGCATGGAAAAAAGGCAAACAAAAACAAAAAATAAAAACCGCATTAGTTACTCCAGCATACACCTCATAAAAATTATCTAAACATAAGATGCATATGTACCATAAAGAAACAGGCATGCAATGATATCAAAACAGTAACTACCAAAAGAGAATACAAACTAATCATCTATGGGCTGCCCTACCACGCCTCACACCCCGGGAAAGGAGTATGAAAAATCTAGAAACCCCTATCCTACAACCCTGATACTAGACCTCCAGACTTTCCTATCAAGGGTCATGTCCTCGGAAATCCGCATCCTGGCCATGTCCTTTCTAATTACCTCTCCCCAGTATCTCTTAGGCCTCCCTCCGCCTCGCCTCACACCGACCACCGCTAGCCGCTCACAACTCCTCACCGGGGCGTCGGGGCTTCTCCTCCGCACATGCCCGAACCACCGAAGTCTCGCCTCTCGCATCTTCTCATCCACTGGGGCCACCCCCACCCTCTCCCGAATAACTTCGTTCCTAATCTTATCTAACCTGGTGAGCCCGCACATCCACCTAAGCATCCTCGTCTCCGCCACCATCATCCTCTGAACGTGAGATTTCTTCACCGGCCAACACTCCGTCCCATACAGCATGGCAGGTCTAACCACAACTCTATAAAACTTCCCCTTGAGTTTCTGTGGCACTTTCTTATCACACAAGACTCCTGATGCAAGCCTCCACTTCGACCACCCCGCCGCTATACGGTGAGTGACATCCCCGTCTATCTCTCCGTCCCCCTGGATCACCGATCCAAGGTATCTGAAACTATCCTTCTTGGCTATGGCCTGAGATCCAATCATCACGCTCCCTCCCACTTCGCTCGACTCAGCGCTAAATTTGCACTCCAGATATTCTGTCTTAGACCTGCTTAGTTTAAACCCCTTAGACTCGAGAGTCTGTCTCCATTCCTCTAGCCTCTCATTAATACCGACCCTCGTCTCGTCTACCAAGACTATGTCATCAGCAAATAGCATACACCAAGGAACACCCCCTTGAATATGCCGCGTCAAAACATCCATCACCAAGGCAAACAAGAGGGGGCTAAGCGCAGATCCTTGATGGAGCCCCATAACCACCGGGAAATGGTCTGAGTCGCCACCCACTGTCCTAACCCCGGACTTAGCTCCATCGTACATGTCCTTGATTACTCTGATGTAGGCTTCCGGCACGCTCTTAGCCTCCAGGCACCTCCATAGTACCTCCCTAGGGACCTTGTTATACGCCTTCTCCAAGTCGATAAACACCATGTGCAAGTCCTTTTTCATATCCCTAAACTGTTCCACCAGTATCCTGACAAGGTGGATAACTTCTGTAGTGGACCGGCCCGGCATAAAACCGAACTGGTTCACGGAAATAGATGTCGACTCCCTCACTCTGGCCTCGATCACCCGCTCCCAAACCTTCATGATGTGGCTTATTAATTTGATGCCCCTATATTTGTCGCAACACTGGATATCCCCTTTGTTCTTATTAATTTGGGTGTTACATGTGCTTGCCTAGAAACTCCTCAAGAGCTGGTGAATTGTTCGAAGAATTATCAGATCCTGAGAAAGTTTTCAAGGCACTGAATTGTGCAAAAAAAAAGGGAAAACAACAATAGAACTCAATAGAACAAACCGATCCAGACATGGATAACAAAATAGAAAATCCAATCAACAACAGAAACAATGCGAATGAACCAAACAATCCGGGTTTGGTGCCTCTTGTACTAGAAGCATCATTGTATGTTTGGGCACAACCCACTACTGACAATCTGGCAACCGCAATTGTAGTCCCTCATAGATAAGCAGAATCATTTCAAATCACAAACAACATGCTACATTTATTGCAGAACAAGGGATTGTTCTCAGAGTCATACATTGAAGATCCTCCGCAGTATCTAAAGAATTTCCTGTTGTTATGTGTCACGCAAAGGCAACCTAATGTGACACCGTAAGCAATAAAGCTATTATTGTTCCATTCTCATTGACATGAGAAGCTCGGACTTGGCTTAATTTACTCCCCATAAACTCCATCACTACTTGGGAGGAATTCGTGAAGAAATTTTTTAAACAAGTTCTACCCACCCAATAAGACTGCCAAACAAATTGATGATATATTGAGCTTCAGGCAGAGACCAACAGATACAGTATAAGAAATGTGGGAGAGGTTCAAGGGTATGCTGGTTAAATATCCTCATCATAGCATTCTAGATCAGATGTTTGGGCGGAAGTTCTACATAGGATTGGCAGATGTCTTAAAGGCCAATGTTGATGCTGCACTAGGTAGAGCATTTTTTAGTAAAACATTCAGAGAACGCAAGATACTACTTGATAAAATGGCCCAAAACACAAGATGGATAACAAGAGACTCTACGATCACTCTTGTAGTTCATTCAGTGGCTTTGGACCCAAACAACTCTATTGCTAAAAATATGTCCACTTTAATGACATAAACGAGTATCCTCACCAAAAAGATTGATGAATTAGGACAAAGGCAGCAGGTACACATAGTTGACGCAACTAAAGGGGCTTATGTACACCATGTATCAACCAAATCTATCGGGGTTGGCTTTGCCACGGGCACCTTGCCTTGCTCTAAAATAAATGGATCATCTGCAGGATCCGTTGGTGGTGCAACTGGGGAAGCTCTGGGACTCCCTCTCCCCCTACCTCAGGCTGGTGCCTTCCCCTGGCTTCTGCCTAAGCCTCTAGCAATGGGGGTAGCAGCTCCTCTCGGTTCTAGAATGTCAGTCGTACACGTCCTCACCATCTGTGAGAGAATATAAGAAGGAAATTTAGTATACCATCAACTGCACAATAGAAGATAAATAAAGAGTAGTTTCCCAACACCCTATAACCTCTCAAAGACAAGTACATATACCTATGTACCGATCCGCTAAACTCTACTGGGGCTGCACATCACTTGTGAGACCTACGTGAACCCAGTTCTCTAATACATGTTTTCACGATCTAGATTTCATTATAGGCCATGATGGCGACCAACACCGCTGTTAGGAAAGCCAACACTGATTAACTATTGAGTTCCCATTTATTCTATTATACAATCCCAACTCTTAACTTAACTTAAATTTAAAGCATTCGATAAGTAACCATTTTTTATAACAACAGAATGAAAATAACTAAAGCAAATCATAATTAGAGGAATACAACACCAAAATCAAGTCTACTACTATGTGCAAAGATCTAGTATTACAAATATGTGTGAACCTAGTAGAATATACAAAAAATGACTATCCTACTATATGAAATAGAGTTGACAAATGCAAGCAAAAGAGAAACTCTGGCATGCTGCTGAATGGCTAGAAATGGGTAGCTCACTGTAAGTCTTAGTCCGAATCAAGTATGCGTGCCTGGAGGATAACTAGATACACCTGCCTCAGATCCTGTACAATTAAGTACATAAGCATAGTATGAGTACATAAATAATATGTACCTAGTAAGTATCATGTCTAACCTCAAAGAAGTAGTGATGGGGGGGGTCGACTTGACACTAACTAGGCCAACAATAATATAATTAAAGTATTATGCTAATCATGGATATCAAAAAAAATATCGATAGTAAATATCAGGAAGTGAAAGTTCTTCTTTCATAAATATAGTGTCAATTTCAGTCATATCATTTAACAATTTACATTCAAGGCATTAAAGAAACACAAATCACAGAAAGTTCCAAATAAATATCATGTGCAAGTTATGCTGAGGTCATACGGCCCGATCCAACATAATAATAAATGTGCACTGCCGGAGGATCAAACGGCGTAAACCATAAATGCATCTACTTACCCCTCTCACAAATCATTCATGCTACGTGGTCAAATATAAATTTAGTCATTTAAATAAAATTCTGTCTTAAATTATTTTCTTTAAAAGAAAAAGGGCATTTCAACGTGAAGTTTTAAATCCTTAAAAAGTCTCAACTCAATTCCATTTAATACAAATAACAAATCATCAAATAATAGTATTCACAAAGCATGGAGTAACCTAAACTACCCAGACATAACAGGAATAGTAGCTATGTACGGACTCTCATCACTTCGTACATACGTAGCCCCCACAAATGCTCACATTTTTTGTTAAACTCGCCTATGGGGAAATTTTCCTCTTACAAGGTTAGAAAGGAGACTTATCTCGTCTCAAGCCTACTTCTAATTCAAGTATGCACCGAAATCTCCAAATTTAACGCAGAATGACTCGAAACTAGACAAATATTACATAATCTAATAAATATATGCTCAAAAGTTCACAATTCCCCCATTTAAACCCAACCTAAATTGCAAGATTCATAAAATTTATCCCCGGGTCCACATGCTTGAATTTCAGAAAATTTTAAAGGGATTTTTTTACCCATAACCTAAGGAACATAAATATATTATTTGTACTAAATTTCATAACATATTTCGTGGTTAAATCTCATTTTTAGGAAAACCTAGGTTTTTCTTCTAACCCATGATTTCTTGATTTTTCAGGTTGGAATCTACCCATGATTTATATATAGAACTTACAATAGGTAGTAATTACTTACTTCCAAAATTTAGGTGGAAATTCCTTTTAAAATTCTCCAATAATCGCCCAAAGAGTGAGACAAAATGAGTGAAAATGGCTTAAGTCTCGTATTAAACGAACTCCCTACCTTCTATGATTTTTGCATCTGCGATGCGTTGACCGCATCTGCGGTCCCTCTTCTAAAAAAATGGGCTGGTTCGGTTAGGGCCGTACTTGCAGACAGGTGAGCGCTCATGCGGTCCGCTTCTGTGGAAATAGAGCTGCATTTGCGGAACATGGGCTCCTCTCCTTAGGCTGCATCTTCGATGCTCCAACCGCACCTGAAAGCTCACACATGCGGCTAGCAACCGTAGGTGTAGTTATGACAGCAACTGGAGCTTCAGCTCGTGCTGAAATTTTCAACTTAGTCCAAGCCTCGTCCAATTGACGCTCGGGGCCTCGGGTACCCCGCCTAAATATACTAACAAGTTTAGAATCATAAAATGGACTCGCTCGAACCCTGGAACGCCTAAAACAACATTAAAACTAAGAATCACACCCTAAAACCAATTGAATCAAACTTATGAACTTCAAGTTCTTCAATCTACTTTTCATGTGCCGAAACGTACTTGTACTACTCGGAATGATCCCAAATTTTGCGTGCATGTCTTAAATGACCTTACAGATCTATTTCCGGTCTTGGAATTTTGTCTGGACCTCGATATCACCAAAACATGCTCTAAACCAAATTTATAAAACGTATAGAGCCATCCTTTTTCTTCACAAATAGAACCGGTGCACCTCAAGGTTGTCACTAGGTCTAATAAATCCCTTCTCAAGGAGTTCTTGAAGATGCTCTTTCAAGTCCTTCATCTCAGCTGGTGCCATAAGGTATGGAGGAGTAGAAACGGGGTGAGTGCCCGTCACCGAATCAATACAAAAGTTAATTCTCTGTCGGACGACATATCCGAGAGGTCAGTAGGAAACACATTTGGAAAATCTCGCACAACTGGAACAGAATCAATAGTAGGGGTCTCAGCATTAACATCCTTCACAAAGACCAAATAAGGTAAACAACCCTTCTCAACCATCCACTAGGCCTTCAAGTATGAAATCACTCTATTGGGAACATAGTCTAAGGAACCTCGCCACTCAATTCGTGGAAACCTCGGCATCACCAACGTCACAGTCTTAGCGTAACAGTCCACAATAGCATGACATGGAGGCAACCAATCCATACCTAATATCACGTCAAAATCAACCATACTAAGCAGCAAAAGATCAACTCTAGTCTCTAATTTCTCAATAGTCACTACACATCACCGATACACATGGTCCACAATAATAGTATCGACCACCAAAGTAGATACATGAACAGATAAAGCTAAAGACTCATAAGGCATATCCAGATTATGAGAAAAATATGAGGATACATATGAATAGGTGGAACCAAGGTAATAATATAGAAGTATCCCGGTGACATATTGAGACAATACTTGTGATAATTGTGTTTGAAGTAATATCATCTGGTCTGGCAGGGAGTGCATAAAAATGGGCCTGACCGCCACCTGATTGGCCTCACCCTCTAGGGAGACCCTTAGCTGACTGAGCTCCATCTAGAGCTGGTTGGGCGAGTGGAGAAGTAATTGGTGTTGAAATGGGTTGCTCATGTGCTGAGCTGGACCTTCCACTAGGCGGGGACACTATCTCTTGATATGATTGAACCCACACTTGTAGCAACTCCCCAGTGCTGGTACTGGGAACAAAAGGGAGCTCTGAGCACCGGGATAATTGGTAAAAGAACCTGGCATAGATGAGCCCTAAACCAATGGAGCACAACACGAACTCTGAGCTGGAAGGAAACTGAGAGATGAGTGACCCTTTTGATAATTGTGAGAGTTACTGCTAGATAATGCACCACGGTGAACTGGATGAGCCGTCTAGGCATGCCAATAGGGACGACCCTGTCGTAGTGGAACTGATCTCTAAAAGAAACACCGCCAAAACTACCTGATCCACGAGACCTCTTAGCCTCCTTCTCAGCATGCTCCTAGCCCGAACTGACTCTTTCTCTCAAGCAATGTCAAAAACCTCATCAAAAGTATCACTAGACACCCTCTCTCTAGTCATAAGCACCCGCAACTAAAATGTGAGGCCATCAATAAACCTCTTGATCCTCTCCCTATCCGTGGGAACCAGCCAAACTGCATCATGAACCAACTCAGAAAACCTCATTTCGTACTATATCACAATCATATCATCTTGACGCAACTGCTCAAACTGTCTGTGCAACTCCTCTCTACGAGACTGCGGCACATAGTTCTCCAAGAAGAGAAAAGAGAAATCTGACCATGTAAGTGGCACTGCAGCAACCGGCATGCGCCTCTCATAAGCCTCCTACAAGGTGAAAGCATCTCTAGTGAACTAAAAAGTAGTGAATAATACCCCACTGGTCTCCAAAATACATGTTGTATGGAGGATCCTCTAACATCTGTCCAAGAAACTCGGGGCATCCTCTGACTCTACCCCTCTGAAAGATGGAGGCTGAATTTTTGCTTCAAAGAATGCAATCCGCAGTTTTGAAAGTATCCATAGCACAAACCACATGGGCCTGAGCGGCTGCCACCGGCTGGGCTAATAGTTCCCTCGGTATTTGGAGTCCCCGCATATCCTGCTCTAGTGTGCGGGTGGCGGGCGTTTGAGTACCTCTCCTAGACTAAATGGTTTCTAGGCCTGAACAAAAACCAAATGACCAAGATTGGTGCACACGATCAAAATCTAAGCTAAGGCCTCCTAAAGTCCTAGAATAACAATAGACACAACTGGTGTTTGAGTTGGTACCACTGGCGCATCCACATCTAGGACCTCATCCTAAATTGGGAGTACTGGTGGATCTGCAAGTATTGCCCTAGCTATTGTGCGAGATGCACCTTTTCCCCTACCACGGCCTCTACCCCGACCTCGACCTCCCGTGACCCTGAGTGGTGGTACTGGTCGTTGTCCATCCTGCCCAGTAGCATGTGTCCTCACCATCTGTGAGAGAATAGAATAACAGAAGTTTAGTTACTAGAATCAACAGATTCGCATGACAAGAATACAAGAATGTAAAGTTTCCTTAGGGTTCTACGGCCTCCTTCAGATAAGTACAGACGTCTGCATACTGATCCACAAGACTATACTAAACCTACTCATGACTCGAGATACCTATGTAACCTAAGCTTTGATACCAACTCGTCACGATCCAAAACCTAACCCGTCATGATGGCACCTATCGTGGTACTAGACAAGCCGACATTTCCAAAACACTTTCAACATTTAACATAAATAAATTAAGACATTTAAAATAAACAGAGTTTTTCATAAAAATGGGGTAAACCCAAAACATAAGTGCGGAAAAATAGCCCGACATCGAGGTGTTACTAAGTTATGAGCATCAAAACAACCAGTCCAGAAACAGTGTCTACAAGAGTCTGTGTCAAAATGCCAATACAGGAAATAAAAGATAACAAGAAAGGAGAGACAAAAATTACGAACGCCAGCAGCTACCTCGTGAGTCTCAAATACTCAACCACGCACGAGATCAACATCCACCGTGTCTGGAAACACCTGGATCTGTACACGAGGTGCAGAGAGTAACTTGAATAGATCCAATTCAGTAAGTAACAATAATAAATAAAGAACTGAAGATAGTGACAAACTACACAATTATAGTTTATTTTCAATAATTTCAGTAAATAATATAAATGTTTCCAAATCTAGCAGTTTAAATCAATCAGTTTTATACAGTTTCAAGTTCAAGTAAATCGGATATAAAATCTTTCAAAAACTTCATAACAATGATAGATAGAAACAAAGTGAAACAACAAATGAAAGCAAGTACTGTCTCTCAGCGAAAAAGTCACTCAACTCATCTCAATAGCTCAACCACTCGGCTCCCAGCCCTCAGTACTCATACTAAATGGGTACATGTGCTCACTGGGGGTGTACAAACTCCGATGGGGCTCCTTCATCCCAAGCGCTATATCGATGCAGTGTGCAGCCCGAATACATAACCACTCGACTCCCAGCCCTTAGTACTCACACTAAACGGGTACATGCGCTCACTGGGGGTGTACAAACTCCGATGGGCCTCCTTCATCCCAAGCGTTATATCGATGGAGACAAACCCAGTTTGATCCCAACATATGGGATCTGGGAGGGTAATCTGTACGCAGACCTTACCCCTACCTAATGCAGGTAGATATACATATATATATATATATATATATATATATATATATATATATATATATATATATATATATATATATATATATATATATATATATATATATATATATATATATTTATATATATATATATATATATGATCCCTGAGGTTTGTTGCGGCGTGCAACCCGATCCATATACATACAGCCATCAAGCTCATTATGCAGTGCCACCTGATCCATATACACACATAGCTCACAGCTCGGCACATAGTCCCTATCTCAGTCACCAACCTCTCCAATACCTCAGTCTCTCAGAAATCATATAAATCAGCCCAAACATAGATAATAATATGTATCAGTAAGGAACATGAAAAGATAGAGGTATGATATACAATTAAAGTCATGAATGAGTATAACACAGCAAATAACAGCTAATTCAAAAACTACATGACCTCTGCAGGTCCGAATAGTGATATCATATAGCCTAAGCATGATTTTTAACATGGGTTCCAGTTCAATTTCTATAACATTAAGAGAAACATATAGCTAATAACAAGTTATTCAACTTTACGGTTCCACGATACGGACCAAGTCCCAATTCCCACGGTGCACACTCATACGCCCTTCACCTAGCATGTGTGTCACCTCCGAAATAATCACATAACACAACATCTAGGGTTTCATACCCTCAGGACCAAATTTAAAACTGTTACTTACCTCACTCCGAGAAAAACGCTACTCCAAAATGTCTTTGCCTCGTGAGTTGCCCTCTGAATGTCCCAAATCTAGACACAAGTAGTACAATATAATTAATATAAGCTAAAGGGATCAATTCCACAAGAAAAATACTAAATTATAGATAAAAATCCGAACTTGGCCCCCGGGCTCATATCTCGAAATCCGACAAAAATTAAAAAACCCAAAAGCTCATTCACTCACGAGTCTAACCATACCAACTTTACTCAAATCCGATAATAAAATCCCATTCAAACCCTCAAAAATCCAACTCAAGAACACTTCCTCCCCCCCCCCCCCACCCCCAACTTTTCACCAAAATCACAAATTAGATGATGAAATTAAAGACATTATCATAGATTATAGCCTAAACAAATAAGAATCACTTACCCAATCAACTCCATGAAAATCCCTTCAAGAATTTCCCAAATCTGTGGTCTCTAGCTCAAAATATGAAGAATGGGTTCAAACCCTAGTTTTTGAAATTAATACTGTCTACCCATATTTCCTTCATCGCGATCGCAGAAATAGCCTCACGATCGCAAAATAAAAAACAGGCTGCCTCCTAGTTAACTCTTCGCGAACACGACCAACTCTTTGCGAACGCGAAGCTTTGCCATCTCAACTCATCGCATACGCGACCTAGACCTCGTGAATGCGTAGACCAATGACACGGGGTCCCGTGCTGCTTCCATAACTCTTCCCAAACACGACCCCTCTTCCATGTAGTATGCACACTCAGTCCATACCTTCGCGTTCTTGTCCTCTTCTTCGCGAACGCAAAGAACAAAATCTTCCCAGATCACATTAACCATTCAACGCGACCGCCCTCTCGCATTTGCGAAAGAGGAAACAAGATGAAAAATTCCAACAGCTGTCAGTCATCGACCAAAGTCTAAAAATGCTCTTTCAACCACTTGAAACTCACCCGAGTCCCCCGAGACCTCAACCATACATACCATCCAGTCCCAAAATATCATACAAACTTAGTCGGATCCTCAAATCACATCAAAAAACATCAAAAACACGAATTACACGTAGATTTAAGCCTAATGAACGTTAAAATTTCCAAATTCTACAAATGATGTCAAAACATATCAATCACCTCAAATTTCGCACATAAACCGTAAATGACACCACGGAACTATTCCAACTTTCAAAAAGCAGGAATAAGTAAATGGCAACAAGAATCAACATGTGATATAAATAGTAAAGTAATAAGAAACCGTTAAACTACTATTGAAAACAAATGAAAACCAATTAATCAAGTCGTTCTAACACAAGTCTCACAACAAAAATTAATCTGTGATACCTCATCTCATAATCACAAGTTATGAGTCCCAAATCACAAAACATACGCTCACGACATCTCGTGCCGACATTTTCAATCACCACCGCACGGACAACTCATGTGCCAATATCTCAATCCACCTGGCATGATCACAAGCTCATAATCACAATCCGTCCAGCATGGTCACAAGCTTTATATCACAATCTGCCATGCGTAGTCACTAGCTCAATATTATAATAAAAGCAGATAATATAGGAATACATAGACATGATCAATAAATGTCAAGTTTCATACTCTTAAACGTGTATAAGTGGCATGTTACTGTGTATACTTGTACGAGTGTGCTATCACACTCCAGGTTAACAAGCAATACCAAGGACATCAGGTAGCTCATTGAAAGTAACAAAACAAGTTACATAAAGTGCATGACATACACAAGTAAAATTACACCATCACACGAATATCATCAACATAATGCTCCCTAGCCATCACATATCATCCCTAACATAGCCACCCTTATTTCTCTATATCGATAACATCATAGTAGCCACCCTTATCGCTTCGCCTAGAAATTTAACATAATAACCACCTGTATCACTCTGCCCTGGCAATAATACAATAGAGACCTGTATCGCTCCGCACATTCATCAACAATGAGATGCGTCCCTTATGCTCCGTATAACGACAAAAATGAGATGCCACCCTTGTGATCCGCAAAACAATAATCAACAACAAAAACAATTCACATGTGCTAACATCACAACAATACGACAAATCAACTTGTACCACAAGTGCCCATATGACACAATCTCTTAACAATAACAACACAAATATCACCACATGATGTGTACAAAATCACAATAACAACAAATAAATAGGGAAAGTAACTCAACAATGAATAACACCCCATGAAACAACAACTTCAACTAAAAAAATTAATGTCTTTCAATAACTTTAACTTCAAATAATTTCTTAAGAATAAACTCATAATGAAGGCATTTTCATGAAATGGAAAACTTCAAATTCTAGTGTGTGAAATAAGCTAACAATGAAAGAGATATAATGAATTACCAACTATGTCTAAATACATGAGAATAAGCCGACAACAAAAGGATATCTTGTAACAACAATTTCAATTACGAGTAACTCAATAATAAAGGAAGTCACATAATATAAAAGAGGTAACAACTTCAAATAAAGAATATAAGAGTATACTTGACAAGTAAAAGATATGACATGTGCTAATAACTTCAAATAAAGCACGTGAGAGCAAGCTTGACAAATAAAAGATATAACATGTGCTAACAACTTCAAATAAATATATGAAAGAAGCCTAAAAACCTAACCGGTCAAATTTCCATATAGAATTCCAAGTATGCACTCGTCACCTCGCGTACACGTATTTCACATATGCCAAACAACACAATCAATCCAAATCCTAAGGGGGTAGTTCCCCTGCATAAAGTTATGCAAGATACTTACCTCAAGAAGCTAAATCAATACTATAAAATGACCTTCTTGTGTGAAACAATGTCAGGAGGGCTCGAATCTAGTCAAAATAATTTTTATTCATAAATAAAATCCATAGGAATAAATTCCGGATAATAAAGCTATGATTTTTAATGAAAACTAAAAAGTCAACCCAAAAAATTAGTCTCTGGACCGCACCTCAGAACCCGATAAAACTCAACAAATTCGAATACCAATATCAATACAAGTCCAACCATACCAAAATCATCCAATTCCGACATCAAATCGGCCTTCAAATCATCATTTTATATTTTAAAAAGTTTTAACTAAAATCATCCATTTCTCCAATTCAAATCACTAACTAAATGATAAAACAAAGAAGGAATAATGAAATATAAGCACATCCGGGTCAAGACACTTAACCCACTCCAACTAGTGAAAATCTAATCCAAAATTGCCCAAATCCGAGCTCTCAAACTCAAAAAGTGATAAAATATCATAAGCCTCAAAATAAGTACTTTATATTCTGCTGAGGAATAATATATCACGATCGCGGAAGAAACAATACGACCGCAAAGAAGGAATAAGCACTGCCCAAAAATGTACTACATGATCGCGTAAACAACATGGTGATCGCAAAGACCAGCGAACCAAGGCACCTGGAACGCTCAACATCAACCGCAAGCGCGTAAGCCAACGAGCATGTTGCATCCAACAACACTATGCGACTGTACTTCTTAAGACTTGAACGCGATTGACAAACATCTCAAGCATCACGGACGTTATAACTCATATGTGAACGGAAAAAAGAACCACACCCAGCTCCCACAACATATCTCAACAAAAAGAACCACACCCAGCTCCCACAACATATCTCGACAACGATCGCTGACCCCCGGTCGCGTAGAGCACCTGAAGCACCAGAAAACCAGCAACTCGAAAACATGAAGAAATTGCTCGTAGCCCATCTAAAACACATTCGAGGCTCCCAGGACCTCATCCAAACATACCAATCCATGACACAACGCGGACCTTCTCAGGGCCACAAATCACATCAAAACTACAAATCTCACATCGATTCAAGCCTAGTGAACTACTGAACTTTCAACTTGTATAACTCACGCCAAATCATATCAAACTAACTGGGGATGACCTAAAAATGTTTACATGCAAGTCCTAAATGACACAATGGAGTTGTACCAACTCCTGGAATTATAATCCAAACCCGATAGCAACAAAGTCATCTCCCGATCAAACCTTTCAACCTTTTAAACCTTCAACTTTCCAACTTATGCCAAAATGCATCAAATCAACCTACGTACCTCCAAAATCCAAATTCAGACATACTCCTAAGTCCAGCATCACCATACAAAGCTATTGGAATTATCAAAACACCATTCAGGGGTTGTCTACTCAAAAGTTAAACTCCGATTAACTCATACCACTTAAGCTTCTAAAACAAGAATTATTATTCAAAATCAATCTTGAATCATTTGAAAACCAGACCCGTTCACACACGCTAGTCATGATACACAATATGAAGCTACTCAAAGACCTTAAGCCACCAATTGGGATGCTAATTCTCAATAAGATCGATCGGGTCGTTACATTCTCCCCCTCTTAAATAAATATATATCCTTGAACGTGCCAAGAACCATTATGAAGCCACAAAATCACTCAATGAATCAACATATACATACTTGCGGTGATCCCACGTCACCTTAATCCACATAAGCCTGACAACACCATCTCAACTGAGGATTATTCCTTCCACCCACATCGATAAAACTTAGAACCAGTTTTTCACGATCCGATCATTTCCCAAAGACTCATTTCCCACATAAACACGCTATATGAACCACAACCAGTTGCCACAACTTATGCATACACCCAGAAGGTATGACCACCCGACATAATACATCGCCCATATGCCCATAACAATATTTCTATATGTAATAGCTGCCCATAATCAAATCCAACACCGGTAAATAACCTAATATCAGCTAGAACCCTGTTCCAAACCAACACAACACTAACAATGATGCATGAAACATGATGATCTCGTAACCACGCACCCAACTAACAAGTCACACCCAATGCCACTTAGGCATAAACCTCGCAAGCTAAACCCAATAAGCACAATGCAAATATGACTGAATATGAAAAAAGAATTACATGAGAAACCATCAAACAAGTCCGACATGCACAACTCCCTATCAGTACCATACTATGAGTCCATTCCACAAGGAATAATCAAAACATATAAACTAGTCACAAGAATTTCATCCTAATATAACTCTACTGCGGCACGTAGACCGGTTCAGACATATCGAACCACACAAAAATGCGAGGATCCCATCCTCATATCTAAGTCACAACTAGAATACACATCACATCAATCGAAACCTTCCACTAACTCAATAACCCAAAACAAAACCACAACACGTAATGGATTTCCCATTCTATTAGAGCACCTAAATCACAAATTGTAACCAAATCTAGAAATCACATCAAAACTTACGGTAATAAGTAACAAAAATCTCATTCTTATATCGTAGTTCTTAATAGTGAACAAACCAAGATGATAGACAAGGGCTACCACTACAAAATCTCTTAACAGAGGTAAACACATAAGCAGAGTATACCAATCACGGAACTCACCTATGTATGAAGCAAGATAGGAGGACTCACTCCGATAAATAGGTCCGAATAAATATAAGACTGATTTTTCTCTATGAAAAATCGAAAGCATACATGTAACGACACCATCTAGTGTAGTGGCCTCAACCCTACTACAAAAAACATATCAACGGGCCGAAACTCCCCCTTAGGGCGCCCTCTACTTGCTTGTCCGCCACTTCTAGCTAGTTGTGTAGTTAGAGTAGCAACTAGAGTAGAGCCAATAGCCTGAGTGATCTGATGAAATCCACCTCCCCCGATTATGGGACAATCTCTCATGATGTGTCTAGTATTGCCACACTCATAACAACCCATCTGCATGCGTGGCTGTTGGGGCTGAGTCTGTGCTGGATAACTAGAACAACCATTGTAAGAACCTTGTGTGGGTGGTGTACTAAAAGATAACTTTCCCATATGAGCAGTGACGGAGGCAGAATCTTCACGAAGGGGTTCAAAATAAAATTGTAGCTAGTGGGAATTGAACCCTTGACCATATGTAGAATTTGAACCCCCTTGATCACTAAACTATACTTTTGAGTTGTATTAAGGGTGTTCAAAACTTAATATATAGAGGTAAAAAAGCATATTTTTCCTTATATATCCAGTGTAATTTTTCGGCGAAGGGTATTTGGGTGAACACCTCCCCCCCCCCCCAAAATCTGCCTCGGCATATGAGTACCCTGAGGTCCCTGACTAACTGGAGCACCACAAGTAGTCTGAAGTGCAGACTGGATTGGACAAGTGGCCAATGCTTTATCATGATAGGTCATAGCTGAAGAGTAGAATCATTGAATCCTCTAGAACCTCGAGACCTCTTGGCCTCTTCATCCTCCATCTCTTTGCCCTGAATACGCTCTAACCTCCTATCAATCTCCATAACTTGCTGAAATGGAGTATTAGTCCCCAACTCCTGAGCCATGCTGAATCTAAGACCATAAATGAGCCCCTCGGTAAATCTGTGGACTCGCTCTCTAATTGTAGGAACCAAAGTAGGTGCATGATGGGATAACTCACTGAACCTAATGGCATACTCAAACACCCTTATGGTTCCCTGACGCAGCTACTCAAACACTATGTTGCACACATCCCTGAGGGTCTAGGGAACAAACTCTCCTAAAAACATCTCTGAAAATTAAGTCCAAGTGAGTGGTGCTGCATCAGCTGGCCTATCCTACCCATAAGCCTGGCACCATTGATACACTGCTCCCGATAGCTGAAATGTGCCACTAAAAATAGGCGGACCATACTTCTTAAACCTTTCAAGCCTCCTCTGCTCCTCCTTTGGTGCCCCTAGACTAACCTCAAGTTGAACCAAAATAACAGGATTTACAACACCATACCCGTAGTATGACCAACAAGAGCATGCTGCTTTGGAGTATGGGCAGTGGGAGTCTGGGCTCCTAACCTAATCTATGAAGTAGATGGTGCAACACAGATCAATCTTTTCTGAGCCAATGTACCAAACATGCTCAGGAATTGCGCTAAAGTCTCGCCTGGGTAACAACAGGCGCCATCAATTCTTGTCCCTCAACTAGAGCTATCGTTGGCTCCTCAATTGCTATTTTGGCAGGTTCTCTAGCTACGGCATGTGTCCCTTCTCGTCCTCTACCCCGGCCCTGATCTCTCGCGGCTCTAGCGGGGGTGCGAATGTCTTCTCGGTTGATCCTCCGCGTACCCTCACCATCTATAAGATAATAGAGATACAAAGTCCCGAACTTTAAAATCAATAAATTCACATGACAAGAATGAAAGAAGTGGAATATTCCTAATAGTTTTGTAGCCTCTCGAAGATAAGTACAGATGTCTTCGTATCAATCCGCAAGACTTTATTCAACTTACTCGTGACTTGTAGAACCTATAAACATAGAGCATTGGTACCAACTTGTCACGATCCAAAATCCCGCCTTAGGCATCGTGATGGTGCTAGTCTAACAAATAAGAAAACAAATGACAACCAATTAATGAAGTTGTTCTAAGACAAGTCTTGCAACAAAAATTACTCTAAGATACATCATCTCTTAATCACAAGTCACGAGTCCCAAATCACGAATCATACGTTCACGGCACCTCGTACCCACATTTTCAATCCCCACCGCATGGACAACTCACGTGCCAGTATGTCAATCTGCCCGGCGCGGTCACAAGCTCACAATCATAATTCGCCCGACTTGGTCGCATGCTCAATATCACAATTGGCCCAGCATAGTCATAGACTTAGTATAAAAATGAAAGTAGATAATACAGATGCCAAGTTTCATACTCTTGAATTGGTATAAGTGGCATGCTACTATGTATTCTTGTGTGAGTGTACTATGACATTCCAAGTCACCAAGCAACACATGAAGTCATGTAAGGTGCATGAAAAATACAAGGAAAATCACACCATCACACGAATATCATCAACATAATGCCTCCGGGTCATCACATATCATCCCTAACATAGCCACCATTATCTCTCCATATAGGCCACCCGTATCAGTCCGCCCTGACAATAATACAAGATCACATGTATCTCTCTGCACAATCATCAACAGTGAGATGCTGCCGTTATGCTTCACATAATGACGACAATGAGATGCTACCCTTATGCTCTACATAACAACAATCAATCCAAACAAACAATTCATGTGAGCTAACATCACAACAATACGACATATCAACTCATACCACAGGTGCCCATAGGCCACAACCTCTTAACAACGGCAATACCAATATCACCACATTAGATAGCCCGTGGCTCAAACATGATGTGTGCAAAATCTCAATAACAACAAAAATGAACGGGAAAGCAATTCAACAATAAACAACACCCCATGGAACAACAACTTCAAGTAAAATAGATTAAATACTTTCAATAACTTCAACATCAATTAATTGCTTAAGAATAATGTCAATAATAAAGGTATTTCCATGAAATGGAAATTTCAAATTCTAGTATGTGAAATAATCTAACAATAAAAGAGATGCCATGAACTAGCAACTACGTCTAAATGCATGAGAACGAAAGGATATCATGTGACAACAATTTTAACTAAGATAACTCAACAATAAAGGAAGTCACATAATAATAAAAGAGGTAACACCTTCAAATGAAGCATATAAGTGTAAACTTGACAAGTAAAAGATATGACATATGCCAACACAACTTCAAACAAAACATATGAGAGAAAGCTTGCCAAATAAAAGATGTAACATGTGCTAACAACTTCAAATAAGTACATGAAGGAAGCCTAAGAGTCTAAACCGGTCAATTTCCTCATATAATTTCGAGTACGTACTCGTGACTTCACGTACACAGCTTTAACTCAAGTCAAATGACACAATCAACCAAATCCTAAGGGGTAGTTCCTCGAATAAAAAGTTAGGTAAGATACTTACCTCAAAGAAGCTAAATCAATACTCTAAAATGACCTTCTCGTGTGAAACAACTTTCGGACGGCTCGAATCAAGAAAAATTAACTTAATATCATAAATAAAATCCAAAGGAACAAATTTTGGATAGCAAGGCTTTGATATTTTATTGAAACCCAAAGGTCAACCCTGAGCTCGCACCTCGGAACCTGACAAAACTCATAAAAACCGAGCACCCATTCCTATACGAGTCCAACCATACCAAAATTATGATATTCTGACATCATATCGGCCTTGAAATCATCATTTTACATTTTCAAAAGTTTTTACCAAAATCCTCCATTGCTCCAATTCAAATCACTAATTAAATTATAAAACTAAGATGGAATCATGAAATTTAACCAAATCTGAATCAAAAACACTTACCCCAATCCAACACGTGAAAATTCCCTCCAAAATACCCCAAATCCAAGCACTCTAACTCAAAAATTTATAAAATATCATAACCCTCAAAATAGAGTACTTTTATATTTTGTGTAGGCATAATACATCGCAATCGCAGAAGAAACAATACGAATGCGAAGAAGGAATAATCGGTGCCCAAAAATGTATTACGCGATCGCATACACAACACGACGATCGCGACGACCAGCAAACGAATGCAGTGCGAATGCTCAACATCAACCACGAACGCATAAGCCAACGAGCTTCCTGCCTCCAATAACACTATGTGGCCGTGCTTCTCAATACGTGAACACGACTAACAAACAACTCAAGCGTCATGAATGTAATAACATGTATGCGAATGCGAAGAAGAACCACATCCAGCTCTTACATCACACCGCGATTGCGACTGCATACACCCGATCGCGTAAAGCACCTGAAGCACAAAAAACCAAACAACTCTAAAACGTGAAGAAATGGTTCGTGGCATATCTGATATACACTCAAAGATCCTGAACCCCTTCAAAACATACCAAAAAGTTCTATGAAATAACACGGACCTGATCGAGTCCTCAATCACATCAAACAATATTAAAACTGCGAATCACACATCGATTCAAGCCTAGTGAACTAATGAACTTTCAACTTCTACAAATCACACCAAATCATAGCAAACCAACTCAGAATGACCTCAAATTTTTAAATGACACAATAGAGCTATACCAACTCCCAGAATTACTATCCGAACACGATATCAACAAAGTCAACTCCTGATCAAACCTTTCAACCTTCCAACCTTCAACTCTCTAACTTTCACCAAAAATGCATCAAATCTACTCCGTACATATGCCTACGTAAAAAATCACCATACAATGCTATTGAAATCATCAAAATACCATTCCAGACTCGTATACATAAAGGTCAAACTCCGGTCGACTCTTACCACTTAAGCTTATAAAACAAGAATCATTATTCCAAATCAATCTTGAATTAATCGAAAATTGAACCCCGCTACATACGCCAAATATAATACACAATGTGAGCACGTGATTTTTGCACCGGGCAATTAATTCCAAAATTAAAATAAATATATTTTTGAGTGCAATTACTTGCTTTGTTTGAAATTAGCTACACTTTATGTGTTTGAATAATAGAAATTAGAAAAAATCAAAAAAATTAGGCTAGGTAATTACTTTGTTTAATTACTTTTTGAGAAGAAAATCACCAAAAATAGTTTAAATAGCGGAAATTAAGAAAAATAGTAGAAAATTGCCAAAAATACTAAATAATTAGAGAAAGTAGGAAATTAGGTTTTTATAATATTCCATAAAAGAAAAGAAAAAAATACAAAAAGAAAATACATAAAAATAATTAAATAGCAGAAAATACAAGAATACATATAGGCTTAATAAAATTGGGCCAAGATGTTGTCCAGATAATTGGCCCAGTGAATTGGCCCAAGAGGTGGCCCGTCTGATTCGTGTAAAGGATCAATATCAGTCGGCCGTCTTGTTTAATCCAATGGCTGAGATAAAAGGACGGATTAATTAATTAGTTAATTAAATAAGGATTAATCCGAGCCGTCAAGTTGAATTGATCTGACGGTCAATAGCTTGGGGTCTCATTTGTAATCACACGGTGCCGTTTTAGTAACGCACTCACGAACCGTCGATCTTCATCAATTGGACGGCCAAGATCACCTTATTTGCATCGCCTATATAAGGCTTTGGTCCTGAAGAGCCGCCCATTACATACATGTCTCTAGCCCTAGCCGCCTCTCCTTTCTTCTTCATCTCTCCTTCCTTCTCCTCTGCAACTCTAGACAGTCGTGGAGGCCACCACCCTCTACGGTGGTCTCCGGCCATTTCTTTCATCTCTTTTCTCTTCTTCACCATCAACACTACCCAGAACTCCGGAAACCCTAGAAAAACAGACCATGTTCTTGACTTGCCGGTCACCAGAACTTCGCCGGTGACCACTCAAACAACGAGAACCGTCCCCAAACCAATGCCATTAGAACCCTTGTCACCTGATCTATCCAACCATACCACCCACACCCCTCGAATATCCAAAAAGGTGTCACCGGAAACCTAACTCCGGCGACTTGAAACTTCAAACCTCTTCAAAGATCAATCCTTTACCCTACCCAAACACCCCCACAAACTCAAAAACCCCAAAAGGCTTCATCTTGAAGCCAAACAACGGAAAACAGAAAAGAAAAATGAGAAAAGGAAAAACGAAAAAAAAAACAAGGGAATAAGAGGGTCTCTAAGAGTCCGAAGAAAACTAAAAAAAAAAGAAGAAAAAAGAATAGAAGGGAAAGCTTAGGGGGACAAACCCCGCTAAGCTAAGTACCCCGCCTTTTGTGCTTTCTTTGCTTATCTTTCTTTATTTATTTGCTTTCTTTGCTTGTTTGTTTCATGTCTTTCATCTTATGTTTTTGTTTGTCTTTTCTATGCTGAAGATTCTCTATATCTCATGTTTCATCTGTTAGTTTAGGTTTTCTTTTAACTTGCTCATCTTCTATACCTCTTTCTGTGTTATTTTTAGAGCCTGTTAATGCCAAGATTTTCTGTTCATTATTTTTCTGCTTTGAAGAGTTTGTTAGTTTAGGGTTTTGTTCTTGCTCATCTTTTACATCTCTTTCTGTGTTATTTTAGAGCCTGATAATGCTAAAAGTTTTCTATTTGTTATTTTTCTGCTTTGAAGAGCTTGTTAGTATTAGGTTTTTGTTCATCTTTGTTTTGACTTGGTTCCTTTGTTCTATCTATCATGGTTCTTTCTTCTGCTAAGTTCAAAGATGTGTCTTTTCTTCGTCTTCTTGACTTGTGGTTCTGATCTGTTAAAAGCATGGCTTTTCTTCTCTTTTGATTCTTTAAATGTTTGATCATTATTTCCCATCTCTTATATGTTTGTTCTTCTGTTCGTCTGTTTCAAATCATGTTCTATTTCTGATAAGTCAAAAGTTACCTTGATTCTCATTCTTCATCTTATCTGTCATGACTTGCATTTGGGTTGGTTTAGTGAGTCTAAGTGATAACATAGATCCTTTGATTCTTGTGAGCCATGTTTTGTGTGTGAGTCTATGCTTCTGTATATGTTTATGTCATGAACCTTAAAGGTTCTGAGGTTTCTCAAACGTCATCTGACCTGAGCTAGTTGAAACTAAGTCTAAATTGACATTGTTTGACACTATGTCACATGAAATTGGATAATGCTAATTGATTAACTAAGATTCAACCACATCAAATTTCCTTTTTCTGAGTTTTGGTTGATTGATGCACATTGTTTAACCTTGTGTGGCTATGTGTGCAATACATGTCGAAAATGATTGAGTTCTCAGCAGTTCTTGTTAGTATGAGCATTTGATTAACATTCATTAACTTTAGGGGAATTGGTTATAGCTGCTAGCATTAGGTCCATGAAAAATGGTTAGTTTTTAAATAGGTTTAAAACTGAAAATCACAAAAATAGGTCACAAGTTAAATAAGTGACCAAGAGTGGTCAATTTTGCAATTGACCTACTCGGTTAGGTCTGTCACACATTGTCCAACACTTAAGTAGGCTAATTGTGTAAAAATGAGTTAAGTCTGCAAAGGCAGACTTGCTCAGGCTCTGTTGGAGCCCTGAACTTTAGGTGGTTAGGTCTGCAAAGACTTTAGCCCATGCCTAGGTTCAGAAATGGGGCTTCAATTGCCCAGGCTAAGTCTCAACTTGAGACTGGCCACTAGTTTAACAATCTGAATGCTTTCATTAAGCAGGCTAATCCTGCAAATTAGCTTAATTAACTTAAAATGAACAAAAATAGGTCATTAACAATAATTGACCTAAGAGTGGTACACTTTGCAAAAGGTTGACCAACTCCACAAGGTCCTAACACACCAGTCCACCTTAAGAAGGGGCTGGTTGTGCAAAATGGCTAAGTCTGCAAATGCAGACTTGCCTAGGCTCTCTTTTGAGCCCTGAACATCAAAGTGGCCAAGCCTGCAAAGGCTTTGGGCCCGGCTGTTCAGCAATTGGGTTTAATTACCCAAGCCAAGTCTCAACTTGAGACTGGCTAGTTTTTAAATAGTCATATATAGCAATAAGGCAGGCTAGTCCTGCAATTAGTTTAAAATCGAAATAATGTGGTCTTAATTAACTGGAACTAAGTTAAAAGAGGCTAAAATTGGAATAGTTTCTTAAAGTAGAATTGGCCAGCCCTTAAATACCAATGCAAGGGCTGGCTATTAGTTAAATAAGTCCCAAAAAGCTGAAACTTGACCTAGGCAGGTCGGGTAAATCAGCAATGCCTTTGAGGGCATATAGGGAACTTGAAATAGTAATCTGGTAAATAATTTAGAACCTAAGAGGGTAAGGGAGTCATTTGTACCCCTGATTTCTGCAATTTTGCAGAGATTTAAGGGTATAATGGTCTCCCTAAAAAGAGAAATCAGTAAAAATCCCTAACCCCTAAGGCTACATTGGTAAAAACCCCTAAAAAGAATCTTTGGAACCTTCCAGCACATGCTGGAAGGGGTTTTCTGTTAACTGAAATGGGGCCAAAGTGAATGGGATAAATTTTAGAGGGGGGGAAGTGGGATTAATCCCATACTTTCTCCCCAAGTTTCAGCCTTGGCACATGCCTATATATACACCCAAAAAGAGTGTATTAGGGGCTGGCTTTTGGATATAAAAGTTTCAGAGTAAAAATATAGCATAGCAATAGGGTTTTCTAGGATTTTTCGAGGGAGAATCTATTGATTTCAAATCTGGTTCATTGGATTTTCGGCTCAATCATTTGTCTGGTTCTCTACTTGTTTGCTGTTGCTGGGTTCTCTGTTATTGTTGCTGTGGTTTTGCTTTGTGGATCTTCAATCACTGTTGCATTGTTGTTTGGATCTATTATTGTTACTTATCTGCCTAATCCCCTAGAACTCATTGGTTTCTATTGCTGAATCAGGTACATACTCTGTTCGATGAAATGTAGTGTTGAAGTGTGGATGAAATGAAGTTCAAGGATTAAATCTGATATTAATGCTTTTGTATCTCTGTTTCATTTTTAATTGACAGTGTAGTATAGTTTAGATCTGTAATTTTAGATGTAGTGTAGTAGTATGAAAACAGAAACAAAAATAATGTAATAGTAGTAGTATAGTAGTAGTATAGCCATAGTCGTAAATCACTTAGTTTAATTAGGTAAAAACATTAAAACATAAGTTAGCATGTCATTGTTTTTCTAAAATTGGTAGCTATTCATTCACAGTAAACTTATGTGTAAAATGAAATCACATAGTTAATCATGCTAGCGTGAATTGGTATATAGACAATAGCCGGATCCAAATCACAATAAAATCAGTAGTTTAATAATACTTGAGTCGTAAAGCCATTCGAATTTAGATACTGGGTTCGTTTAATTAAAACTGATCTATGAAAACATTGCTCATATAGTTAGTTAATTTTGAGGATCTAAGTTTGGATTTAAGCAAGTTAAAGAGGAAGCAGTTAGATAAGGCAACAACAGGATCGGTGATATCTGATGAGAGGTTTAGTTCATGATGAAATCAGTGGTATAATTGCAACTCTATGCATACCTTAGATAATCCATAGGTAATTAACTCAATTGTTCTTCAAACTTCATTTATAATCAAACCGTTTACTCAGAATTAGTATGAACCTCAAATGTTAGTGTAAAAGCTAGAAATAGTCTGTTAATTCGAACTTCATGTACAGTAGATATTTGACTCGTAATCAATGTTGATAACTTGTACAATGAGTTACCTTTCATGAAGAATAAAATATTTTGAGTTCTTCCTTATTTTGCATCAGTATTCTATTTATGTTTCTGTTTTAATTATCATAAATGAGAATGGGCCTATTATACGACATGGGCCTAAATTGTGATATGAATCTGATTGGGCCATTGAACAGAGGCCCAAAAATGACCTGAGTCATTAAGACTTGGATCGATCCAGTGTTCATTTAAATGAGATGGCAAAGGCCTAGGCCCAATGAAAGCAAAGATGATGGCCTGGGCCAAGTCTGAAATCAAGAGTTAAAATACGGATAAGGAAAAACCAATATAGATAATCTAGTACACACATATAAGATTGGGACTTTAAAATTAAATTGGGATAAGCCTCGCCCGACGTTAAACAAGCGAGGCCCCCATCTAGTAATGGTTTAACACAATTAGACTCGAGAAGGCTAATAGCGAATTCCATAGCCTCTCCCAAAAGATTTAAAAGTTGATAGACATTTAGGGCACGATTTAACGTACTTTCCTATGAATGAGTGTGTACTTGGTGCGACTCAAATCCAAATCCCGGCAAAGCTGAAATACACCGAAAGTCATAGGCGTACTGGTTGCGGTGTGACTCGAGGCGTGTTTTCGCAATGTCACAAATTCCATAAAAACTATTTAAGTAAAAAGGCACTATATGTTGTTAAAATCTGTGATTGAGTCAAACAAGAGTCGGGAACGACAATTGAGCGACCGTGCTAAAATCACGGAACCCGAGAATGCCTAACACCTTCTCCCGGGTTAACAGAGTTCCTTATCTGGATCTTTGCTTCGTAGACATTTTGAAAAGAGTCAAATTCCTCAGATTCGGGATTAACCGGTGACTTGGGACACCATTATCTTCCCAAGTGGTGACTCTGATTAATCTCAATAAAATCCCGAACCGATTGTCCTTTAATTGGAAAAAAACTCCTTCATCGACGCTATTATATCCATTTCGGGTGTTTGAATGTCGAGGTATACCCTACAAGCGTATTTATATGCTTTTTCCCAAAGTGGGGTAGTAAAAAGGGAGGTGTGACACACAATATGAAGCTATTTGAGAAATTAAGCCACAAGGCGGGATGTTAATTCTTAAAATAATCGATTGGGTCATTACAGAAATGAGAAGCTTGACTCTAAGAGCAATGCCTCCAAAGATAGAAATGAGAACAATGTGAAAGAGAAAATAAAATTCTTTGGTTCAGCTTTAGAATGGAATATAGCATAAGTTTTGCCAAGATTTTAGTGTCTTATAATGGCTGTTGAGCTTACTATTTATAGTTACACCTAGAACAAGATCTTAGGATCAAGCCCCTCTTAAATGACAATAAAGGGAACATTGATGAATATGTAACGATATGACATGAATGAAAATATTCTCTGCAATGCCTGCCCATTTAATATCGGAGAATATTTTTCATTGAATGTTATCCGATGACAAGCATTCGAACTGCTCCCGTTAAGCAGGCTCCCTTTGGGGTTTAACCGACACTAACTGCAATTATTGCCCCCAGTACTGGTTGTTACTAGATTTGCTTTCTACATGTCTTCAACTCCACGTGTCACGTTATCATTCAATTATTTATTATAAACAAATTTTACCCTAGAAAGATAGTCCTCCTGATTTTTGGCGGCATGTCTTTGTGTTATCGGGAAGTTGATGAAGATACCTTTCTTGGAAGGAAATCTTCTGAATAGTCTTTGAAGCTTGGAAGGATGCACGTCTTCTCACATTTAATACCCCGAACACGTATTTCCCTACGATTCAACAAATTATTTTACTAGTTCTCGAGGTAATGATGACCATGATTTTTGCCGTCTATATCTTTACTTATACTCATCATTTTACCTCTTTCACTTCCAACACTTTCATAAGTTTATCACCTTCTCTGCACTAAAGCTCATCTTGCTTAGAAAAACTTTCATCTTTTCTATCTTTCTCCATTACCATGCTTCTTCTACTGTATCTTTTAGAAACTTTGGTGTTCTCTTTGGTGGAGACTCGAAGAGAAATAAAGATAAAGAGGTTGATGTTGATGATGATCCTCTCACGGTAAGCACTATCATACCCAAACACCTGCGCATCGCCAATAACTTCCAAGAGAAGATTCCATCTGCGTCCCCACAAACTTGGATCATTAGCATGTATCCTTCCTCTATTTTCCATATGCGTCCCCATGGACTTGGATCATTAGCAGGTATCCTTACTCTATTCACCCTTCCAATATTTCTGCTATGAAGGAAGACTGCACCTGCCCAAACCTTAACATCATTGATCCTGACATGATAGAGTGGGTTACCTTCACCAAGGAAGATTTTACATATATTTGTACATATCCTTTCACCTTGGTTCCATTTTCTCTAAGCAGAGGGCTCAACACCGTGATCTTGGAATTCTGTCGTTGGTACCAGGTCTGCTTGGTACAAGTAGGGCCTTTTATATGGTGAACGGTGGCTTGTCTATGCCAATTGTGCATGAAGATTTGGTAAACCCTAACCCGACACACATAATGAATTTCTACTCCCTCAAAATCTTCCGTGGGGGAATAATAAATTTCAGCAAACGTGTCCACCACGCCCTTCTCAACAGCGTGGATGATGATAATGTCCGTGGATGGATGGAGTAGTTTATCATCACTTCTACTAGGGATATCATCCAGGACACAACTCCATTATTTTCTGAATTGTGAAATTTGTTCACATAAGTTTATAATTTATTCATCTATTTCTTTCATAAAAAGACTGTTTCTCGTTATTGTTGACCTCTTTGTATTTATTGTTTCAGCTACTCGATGGACACCACCAAAGGTTCAAGGTCTAGATCAATGGGTTCAAAAATGTCTAGATATTACGATGCCAGAAACCTATCGGTGGAAGTAGATGGCCCCCAAATATGAGTGAAAGCCCGAGAATCATAAAAAACTGAGTCCTTCTTCCTTTTGCCTCTATATGAACATAAGTAAATTTTCTAACTGTATATTTTGCTTGATTTAAGTCTCCCATAAGGATTTATCACCTGCATCAAGGTTGACATTTTGGCTAACCCTGTGGAGGCCGCGAGGTTGCTACAAAGTGCTCTCACCCAAAGTGGTGCCCTCGAATCTGCTTCTAGTGGAGGTGCTTCCTCTCAGAGTCCCCAGCCAGAAAAACAAGCAACCAAAAAGGCGACGTTCTTCCTCGACTAGGGATAAAAATAAGAAAATAAAGAAGGCCACGACCCGAGTTGGCCGCGATCACAGTGGTCATTGAAGATGACGGGTAAGCCAGTGATGAAGAGGCTTCCCTTCAAAGGAGAAAATGATCTTGATCATCTCAATCGGGAGAGCTTCAAACCTTGGCCGAAGGTGAGGTCCAACCACTTAGGAGTGAAATGGAGATAGTAGAGGATGCTAATTCTCACTTTTTGACCCCAATTGCTATTTCTGGTCCAAGTATCTCGGACCCTGGTCCTACTCTACCGTCACTAAGCAACGATTAATTAGTGTTTCCCCCGTTGCAGCTGCTTCTCAACCTTCAACGCCAATAACTTCACACCCTTCTACACTAATTGAACCTTCACCGCCACTACCCTATGCATCTCCTCCGGGAAATAGATTTTTGAGAGGAGGGTGCTCGAGATGAGGGTGCTCGAGAAGAGGGTGATTCTCCTCCCTGGTCCCCCAACCACGGGAATTTGGGGCACAATCACTCATCCCCTTTTCCAGATCCCCAAGGGAGGAGGAGTGCCACTCTTTCTGTTTCGAAGGGGTGCCATATGCTATCCAGGCCAATGGAGCTTGCCAACTACCTGAGCCACTGTCTTCAGAGAAGGATAATAAGAAAATATACTCATTTTCAGGGAAGTGTCTGTTGAATAATGCTATGCATAATGCGGCAGCGATATCGTACTTACTCTCTTATTGCTTGTTTTATACTCATCTATTGTAACTGGGTTTTTAACCTTTATATACCTTTTACATGCATACGTCCTTGCTTCTGAGAGTCTTCAGAGATTGATTCTTGAAAAACAAGAGCGTGCCTCCGAATGGGATCATTTGTTCGCCGAAAAGAATTAACTTGTCGCGCACCTCCCAGTGTTGGAGACAAAAGCTGCTGAGGCGGAGAGTATGAGGCCCCGTTGCAGCAAAGTGAACACTCATACTAAGGTTGGCAATACAAGAGAGGTTAGCTACAAAAGGAATGCTAGCAAGACGGGGGATCATAGAAGACAAAACATGCTCACTTTCTAAAAAGAGAAAATGAAATAATACAACACTTGTTCTTTGATTGTAAAATGCCAGCAACTGTATGGCAAAATCTTTAACACTGTAAAGGCATTAAGAGAACAAAGAACAAATTACGAAGAACTGAAGTGGATAGAAAGAGTGGCTAAAGGGAAGAGTGCAGGAGCAACAATATGCAGAATGGTACCAGCAGCAGCAGTTTATCACATTTGGCAAGCAAGGAATAATGTCATCTTCCAAAAGAAGAAGAAAAGTATTACAACAACAACAACAACAACTACCATGTATATTCCCACAGAGTAGGTCTGGGAAGGGTAATACGTACACAGGCCTTACCCCTACCCGAAAGGGCAGAGAGGTTGTTTCCAATCGACCCTCGGCTCAAGTAAAAGGGAAGAGAAAGAGGAGGAGAAAGAAAATGAAAAATAAAAGAGCATTAGTGACTCCAGCAGAAATTGCATAAACAGGATAACTACACATAAAACCGTAAATTAAAAGGCATGCAATAACATTTAACGGTAACTATCATATGGTGCACGATACAAAATGCAAGACATCTATGGAGGGCCCTACCAAACCCCAACTAGCCCCGGGAAAGAATTACGAAAAGCTCTAGAAGCCCCTATCCTACAACCCTAATTCTAGACCTCCAGACTTTCCAATCAATGACCATGTCCTCGGAAATCTGCATTATTGCCATATCCTGCTTAATCACCTCTCCCCAATACTTCTTAGGCCTCTCTCTGCCTCGCCTCGTACCAACCACCGCCAGCCACTCACAACTCCTCGCCGGGGCATCAGGGCTTCTCCTCCGCACATGCCTGAACCACCCGAGCCTCGCTTCCCGCATCTTCTCATCCACTGGGGCCACCCCAACCTTCTCCCGAATAACTTCATTCTTGATATTATCTAACATGGTGTGCCCACACATCCACCTGAGCATTCTCATCTTCACAACCTTCACTCTCTGAACATGAGAGTTCTTAACCAGCCAACACTCCTCCCCATACAACATGGCAGGTCTAACCATAGCTCTATAAAACTTCCCCTTGAGTTTCGGTGGTACTTTCTTGTCACACAAGACTCCTGATGCAAGCATCCATTTCAACCACCCCGCCCCTATACGGTGGGTGACATCCACATCGATCTCTCCGTCTACCTCAATCACCGACCCAAGATATTTGAAATTGTCCCTCTTGGGGATGATCCGGGCTCTAAGCTTCACATCCCTGCCTACTTCGCTCGACTCAGCCCTAAACTTGCACTCTAGGTATTCTATCTTAGACATGCTCAGTTTGAAACCCTTAGACTCGAGAGTATATCTCCAGACCTCCAACCTCTCGTTAATGCCGACCCTAGTCTCGTCTATCAGGACTATGTCATCAGTAAATAGCATACACCAAGGCACATCCCCTTGAATATGGCGTGTCAGTGCATCCATCACCAGGGTAAATAAGAAAGGGCTAAGGGCTGATCCTTGATGAAGCCCCATATCCACCGGGAAGTGGTCCGAGTCTCCACCCACCGTCCTAACCCTAGACTTCGCTCCATCATACATGTCCTTGATTGTTCTGATGTAGGCTTCCGGCACGCTCTTCACCTCCAGGCACCTCCATAACACCTCCCCTAGGACCTTGTCATATGCCTTCTCCAAGTCAATAAACACCATGTGCATGTCCTTCTTCTTATCCCTGAACTGTTCCACCAATCTCCTGACAATGTCGATAGCTTTTGTAGTGGATCGGCCCGGCATAAAACCGAACCGGTTCACAGATATGGACGTCATCCCCCTCACCCTTGCCTCAACCACCTGCTCCCAAACTTTCATGGTGTAACTTAGTAATTTGATGCCCATATAGTTGTTACAACACTGGATATCCCCTTTGTTCTTATACAGGGGCAAGACTATACTCTACCTCCACTCTTCCGGCATCCTCTTAGTCCTGTAGATCACATTGAATAATCTAGTTAGCAACTCCACACCTGTCCTACCCACACCTTTCTAGAACTCCACTGGGATCTCGTCTGGCCCGGTCGCTCGACCCCTACTCATCCTACGCAAAGCCCCCACTACCTCTTCTACCCTAATGCACCTGCAGTACCCAAGGTCTCTATGACACTGACTGCCCCAGCTCCCCTAGCTCTATGACTTGATCCCCCTCCTCGTTGAGAAGGTCTCGAAAGTACGACTACGACCTCTGCTTGACTTGAGACTCCCCCATCAGAACTCTGCCTTCCTCGTCCTTAATGCACCTAACTTGGTCTAGGTCCCGAGCCTTCCTCTCTCTCACTTTAGCCAAACAGAATAACTTCTTATCCCTGCCTTTCTCCCCTAATTCCTCGTACATATGGCCGAATACCGCATTTTTAGCTTCCGTGACCGCCAGGTTAGCTTCCCTCCTTGCCACCTTGTAGCTTTCCCTGTTTAGACTCCTCTCTTCCTCGCTCGTACTCCCTGCCAGCTTAGCAAACGCCGTCTTCTTTGCCTCAACTTTTCCTTGGACTACATCGTTCCACCACCAGTCTCACTGATGTCTGCCTGAATATCCCTTTGCTACCCCAAGCACTACTCACGCTGCCTCCCTAATCAAGTTCATCGTCTCTGACCACATTGCGTCCGCATCCCCAGCACTTCTCCAAGCTCCACCATCAATCAGCCTCATTTCCAACTCCTGGATTTCTCCTTGGTCAAAGTTCCCCATCTAATCTGCGGTCGGCCCCGAGCACCACTCCTCTTCATCTTTACCCAAAGACCGACATCCATCACTAGGAGCCTATGTGGAGTAGAGAGGGACTCTCCTGGAATAACCTTGCAGTCCTTGCACAACCTTCTATCGCTCTTTTTAAAGAGGAGGTAATCAAACTGAGTCCTCGCCGCCGAACTTTTGAACGTAACCAAATGCTCCTCCCTCTTTGGAAATGAAGAGTTCGCAATCAAAAGGTCGAAAGCCCTGGAGAAATCAAGCAGTGAAGTGCCTCCTCCGTTCATAACCCCAAAATCAAATCCACCATGCACCTCGCCATAACCATCGGCAACAGCCCCAATATGACCATTAAAGTCCCCTCCAATAACTAACTTCTTCGAGTGGGGAATACTACTTACCAACTCCTCCAAGCCCTCCCAAAAGCGCCTCTTAACCTCCTCCTCAAGGCCTGCTTACGGCGCGTAAGCGCTTATGACATTGAGGACACATTCACCAATAACCAACTTAATAGACATTAACCTATCATTCACTCGCCTAACCTCAACCACGGACTCCCTAAGATCCATATCCACCAAGATTCCCATTTCATTCTTACCCCTCATGACCCCAGAATACCACAACTCAAACCCTTCTACATTCCTCGCCCCCGACCTTACCCACCTAAACTCCTGCACACAAGTTATACTAACCCTCATCTTCTGAAGAATCTTCGCCAACTCAATGGACTTGCATGTCAGTGTGCCAATGTTCCACCACCCAATCCTTAATCTATGAGCTCCCGCTATCCCTTTTCCATCTTTGCCTCCCGTCCCACCCACAGAACTGCTCCCTGACCCCTACTTACCCTCACTACCACCCCTCCCCTCGAGGACATGACCTTACACTACCATCCCCCGCAACGGCCACTATAAGAGACGAACAGATGAACCTTAGCAGAATACGAAAAGGTACTAACTTGATAGCCACAGAGTAAACCACACAGGATGCTAGGTATAACACAAAAAAGTGTACAAAGTAGACATGAGAGCGGGAGGTACCAACTCCCGATGGAAAAACCTGAAATTGAGCTTTGGTGCGCCCGAGGACAACCACTGTCAACGCTTGCACGTCCCAGCGGTGTTGCTTTGCTCTTCACTTCCAAACGCCGCAAGCTCGCCTCATCCGCCGTGATTAGCACCTGAAAATCACACACACATGAGAGCGGGAGGTACCAACTCCTGGTGGGAAAACCTGAAATTGAGCTTTGGTGCGCCCGAGGACAACCACTGTCAACGCTTGCACGTCCCAGCCAGTGTTGCTTTGCTCTTCACTTCCAAACGCCGCCGGTGTTGCTTTGCTCTTCACTTCCAAACGCCGCAAGCTCGCCTCGTCCACCGCGATTAGCACCTGAAAATCACACACACAACAACCACACACAAAAATGAGCGGGGGGTTGCTTGACCAGGGGAAGGGGTGGAGGGAGAGAGGGAGAATGGGATAATGTAAATAAGAATAAAATAAGACTAAAAAATAAAAATGAATGCAAATGATAAAATACAATGACTACAGATGCAAAAATAAATAAATAAATAAAGTATATGAATACTAATGTAAACAAGTGAGAAAAAATAAAAATAAGACTAGACTAAAATAATAAAGTAAGAATAAAATAAGACTAAAAAATAAAAATTAATACAAATGACAAAATAAAATGACTACAGATAAATAAATAAATAAAATATATAAATACAAATGTAAACAAGTGAGAAAAAAATAAAAAATAAGACTAGACTAAAATAATAAAGTAAGAGTAAAATAAAATAAAATTAAGGGTAGAATAAAAATAAAAATAGGGCAGCGGGTTGGGTGTGGGAGGTCGGGAGGGGGCTGGTTTAGAGAGGGGAGGAGAGAAGGCAGAAAGGAGTTTGGTGGGGATAGGGGATGGGAGGGAGGGAGAAAGAGGGAGGGAGGGGGAAATGGGTTGCCTTACTTGGAGGTGTCGCCAGCGGAAGTAAGGTCTCCGGAGAGAGGTGGCGCCGGCTGTAGTGGGGTCGCCGGCGGGGGGAGGGGGTAGGGGGTCGGCGGGGGTGGGTAGGTGGAGAGGGGAGAGGAGAGAGAGGGAGGGGAAAGATGCCCGTTGGAGAAGAAAGGAGGAGAGAGGGCGTCAGCTTAGGTAAGTTCAAGAGCTACTATTTTTTTTTAAGAAGAATATTTCAAATGCTATTATCAGATTGATCATCCAAGAGATACATATTAGAGCCAAGATATTTTCGAGATTAGATAGATGCTTGAATGTTCTGAATTGCTACCAAGATAGAGTTAGGTTGAAAAGTCTCAAATTTTGTTAAGAGTATAAATACTTAACTTAGTAAATAAAATTCTTTAATTACAAAAAAAAAGATATTCTTGGGCTTATGAGTAATGCAAACGGGAGATATTCTTTTTCTTTTGGACACTTACAAATAAAATGGTTATTCCATTCTCTCATTAGTTAATTAAAGTTCTTAAATGTCAACTGCCGAGCAAAATAACTGTTTGTGGAGAGAAGAAAAACATGGGAAAGGATATAAGGATGTGATAATTTGATAGTTGAAAATACTACTCCGGTAATATTCATTCTTAGAATAAAAGTTCTTTTCCAAAGAGCTATTAACATTAGCAGAATATTTAGAATTTTTTTAGATATATACATACTATATGGTCGAAAAGTTGAATTTAGAAGAAAAACATTTTATGCGTGAATGCTTATTGTATCCTTAATCATCTGATATTTAAAAACAAATGGAAAAAACTTATCCTTCTTTAAAAGCACAAACATGCACGTCGCCAGGATGTCATTAGACATACCACACAGTTTACACAAAATGCATCAACATCTTTTGTCAACAATTGCTGATAATTGTCTCCAAAATTTTAATAAAATCCCTTACTAAAATTGGTATGAACCCAAAAAAAGTACCTAATTTACCATAAAGAGCCAACAAACAGCAGAAACTAAGTTTTCATCCTTGTCAACATAACAAACACAATAAAAGAAATCGAGAACCTTTCTACCAACATTCTTTCGACGGGCCTCCTCATGTCCATGATACCAGCAGAAGTTGTCAGCACAATGTAGTCGAACTGCAAGTCAAAAAACATGTAAGAAACAGAAGAAACAACTAACTAACAACTAAGACTCTTATTTCATCCATGAGTGCAAACCAAATCTCTACTCATATATGAGGGGGTTTCAAATCCACAATAGAATTGTTCAAATACAACTTCAAAGAACCACAATTTCCATGACCAGTCACAAAGAGCAATCTCGAGAATACTTCTAGCCATGGCAATATGACATAAGCTTTCTCCTTTGAATAGGCAGAAGTTACTTCACAGGATAGCCTCAACAAAGAGGGTTTGCTCTGAGACATTAAAAAATGTAAGGGCTTTATGAGCATTACAGATGCTTGCCCCGATTACAGAGAATTGTTAAAGCTTATATAACCAACCAAAAAGGTATAAAACCATTAAGCAAATCATGATTGATCAAAAAAGTAAAAAAAAATGAAACTTTAAAAATGTTTAACTCATCACAAGCTTATATGACCATAACTAAAACATTCATCCGTACAATCAATTTAGGAAGCTAAAGAAAAGACGCCGTAATTTGGAGATGACCAGAAATGGTGCTCCGCGTATTGTTTAAAGGGACAAAGTGAATATATTAATCACCATACCTGACGAGAAGGGAGTAATCTAGCAGTCCATCCTTCAATCTCCTTAACTCCCACATCAAATCGAGGACTAATGACGCCACACTTGTTTAACCTTCCATTCTGCTCAACAACTATCTTTCCAGACCTATGATCATCGACGTACTCAAATTCTCCAATGTAACCTACACACGGATACCATGAGTAAGAATACGACCGAGTAATGCAGACAGTGCAAAAAGCAAAAAACTAACATACCATGCTTTTGCATGACAATGAGGAACTTGATGATGACTTTTGAGGAAAGTCTAATCATGACTTGACGCTTTCCCCTCTTTTCAGCATTGTACATGCTCTTGAGAGCATCATTCAGCACTCTAACCCTAACCATTATTTCCTGTGTCAAATTAAAACAGTAATCAGGAGAATTTTCTAAAGGGTGACAACAAAAATAGCTCCGAAACTCCAAAATCGAAAAGCATCAAATTGAAAGGAGCAAACTATACCCACAAATACCACTAATTACAGAGAAAAAAAAAGTCACTGTCATTAGTAATTATATAGCATAAGAGGACCAGGAAACTGCAGAAAGGATGACAAAACAGTAACACCCTAGCGAGGATTCAAGAGAAGACAACACAGCAATAACCAATACACAGCTTCACAAACACCATAAGCACCATTCAAATACAAACTCAAAAAACAACACTTTCTCTAATCAAAGTCTCAAAAAATAAGAAACAAAATCCACACAGTCAAAAGATCGGATGTTCTTAAAAGCCAGGTTTGAAATGATCCATGTTACAAAACCAAGACAATATATCTTACTAAATAATACAAAAGGCTCTTAGAATAATTACTGGCCAAAAATACTACTAGTAATTACTTGTGTAACGGCAGTTAGAATTATATTAACTCAATTCTACTGCCTCCTTTACTCCCAAAATTCCAACATTTTTATATTTCAAGGCAATTGAACATAATTTATTAGTGGTCCAACTTCAATGGACCCTAAAAAGCACAGGATAAGAACCACGCTTAACCTCCAACAAGATAGTATCAAATCACTCCAACAGGTGTCACTAAATAAAAAAATCAAAATATAGGGTTCTCTCCGAAACTTTACATTTTTTTATCCAACAATCAAAGATTGAAGTAGTAACAGTAATGGGATCAAACATAGCACGAAACCCAATAAAATAAAAATGGTGGCATTAAAAATCATTATGAAAAAAGGTTTTGAAAAAAAAATATCCTTCTTAGGCAGATAGAAAGAATAACATCTGAAGGGACGTGAGACAAGACGCACTTACACTTTGATTCGGTGAGAGGAAGATAACACGAGGATCTACTTCGCCGCTGTAAGAGTGTGGCAAAAAATGGAGGACCAACACTAGGTTCAGCAATGGGTTATTTGTAAATGGCCTAGGGTTTAGGTTTTGTTGTCCTCGACTTACGAAGAAGGGCAGGTTAGTTTTGGGCCAGGATCCAATCCTTTCAAATGGGCCAAATTATTTTTTGGATATAAAAAAAAGCAAAATAAGAATTTTTTTTACCCCTATATGTTTAAGGTTTAACTAAATTACATTTAGTATACCAAATTACCAAGTTTATATCATATTTAATTAAGGGTCTAATTAATGGAATGTTTTTACTCCTTAATTAAAGATATTCATATATAATAATTAGGCAGTTTTTACTCCTTAATTAAACGTATCCATATATCTCACAGTTCCCTCTCCTTACCCCTCACCCCATCACCTACGTTTTTACCCCTACCCCATATTCTTTTTACCATTTTTCCTCTTCTGTAACCAAACAAAATTTCATCTTCTGGAAGTCAAAAATGAGAAATTTATTGGTAAAGAGACTAATATGAAAGTTGACGACAACTTCTCCAAACGACTTAGAAATACTGACTGTTGAAACCCTCACCTAGATTTACTGCTTGTAGTATAATTACAGCCTAATGGATATGATCTGTTGAAACTCTCAACTAGATTTACTATTTGTAGTGTAATTGTAGAAAGTTTGTAGTTTATGTAGAACATTCCAAGATTAATTGTAGTCTAAAATGTAGATGTAATGTAGACATGATTGTGGATGATATGTTTCCTGTTGGCCCTGTAACTATAGGAAAATTTTAGTTATTCTTAAAATTAGGTACCTAAACTGTAGGTAATTTGTACATTCACTGTAGGTAAATTTGTTTGAATTGTAGAAATGGTTTTATACATAGTTGTAGAGTTTTTGTAGTTAATAGTAGTTATAATGTAGGGTTCATGTACCGCTTCACACCATCTATCACAGTATGGATATGATCTGTTGAAGCCCTCACCTTGAATTACATAACAAACAACACCAAAAATATTTACAATCATAAAATAGTTTATCTACAATTTATCTACTGTGTATCTACAATTATATCTATAAATTATCTACAATCTACAAATTAACTACAATTTGTCTATAAATTTTCTACAATCTACTATTTGATTTCACGATATATTTGATATCTACTATTTTTTTATGTAGTATCAATTGATACTTGTTCTGCAATTGTAGAAATCATGATATTGTAGCTTGCATTCTCATCTACCATAATGGCATCAACTTTAAAATCTCTAAATCTGCCATAATTATCCCAATTTCCATTAAATTGTAACATGATTGCGATTTTGGACATGATTTCTTGTTGTTGTTGATGTTTTTTTAGATTTCTATATTGAGGGAAAAAAAAATGAAGAACAGATATATATGATCGACAATTTGAGAGAATAAATGACGAAGAACAGAATTTTATCAACTTTACATTGTTGATTCTCGAAAATTTGAATTCAGCTCATCGAAACTCTTAGTAATTGAATATAGATTCAAGTTTTGAGGAGTTGTTCGTTCTTTTTTATTTTTGAGATTTAAATTGTAGTCCTAGAGAGAAATACGCATATTTGAAATTTTCTTTCCCTCTTAAAAATTGATTATAATGTAGAATCAATTAATCACAAGATTCTCTCTTTATTTTTAGCGCATTAATTTAGAATCAATTAATCCCAAGTTTCTCTCCTTATTTTAGTGCGTTAATTATGAAATATTCTGCTCAATTAATCGTATATTAAACGAACGGTACATAAATTGTAGGAAAAATATGGACCAGGCGGGTAATTTAGATACTACGCACATTTTTTGGTAATAAAATTTCATAGATGGTATATATAAGAAAAAACCTCAAAAAAATTTATCATACTATAACAACCCATAATAAAAATTGGCAATATTTTAGTTTTATAATAGGTTTGGCAAAGGTAGCTGCAAGCAATTGGCATATAGCCAAATCTAAAAAGAAAACTTACAATCTCATATATTCTCTCTTGAAAAAAAATTTACACGCTTATTTTGGCTTGCCTCCCCCTTTCTCTCCTTGTATTTATTCTTCTATCTCTTCTCATTTGCTCTCATATTTTAGCAAAATTTCTTGCAAATAATGCAAAAAAAATCAGTGGAGTTAAAATGTAAGGTTGATCACACATTAGAGAAAATCAGAAGCAAAAATTAAGAGATAAAAAATATATATCAACTTTATTTTTCTCCTCTGTTTCTTTTTTTTTTTTTGATTGAATGAGTGGGTGTGATTAAAATTGGTTAAATATATCTAAATGAGACTATATACAAATTTTGAGCAAGATTAGCAAAAATTAAGAGAGAGAGAAAATTTCAACTTTGTATTTCTTCTCTCTTCCTTTTTTTGGTTAAACTAAATATGTGGGTGCGATTAAAATTGGTTGAAAATACCTAAAAGAGGCTATACTCAAAATTTGAGCAAAATTAAAAGTAATTTAGGCTCATTTCGGGCAAAAAAATCATACCTAAAAATCCACTTGCAATATGTGTATATCACGTTGTATATTGTGTATATTATTATATATCACACACAAATGTTTAAGAACATTTGTGTATATTACTTTATATATCGGTATACAACACAATCTTTTTGTGGAAGCCCGTGTATATTACATTGTATATAGTATATATAACACAAATTTTCATAGATATATACAGATACATATAATATACATGAGATATCATTGATGTACATAGAGATGTACATAGGTTACAGTAGGGGATACAAATGTGGAGTCGTCTTGACTTGATTTTTCAATCTGAAATGTGTTATACAAAGGAGAAAAATAAAAATTTAATAATTTCTTTTCATATACATGTTATTATTATATTATATAGTATGATATACAAATAATATAGTTATTAATTATTGATCAAAAAAGAAAAAGAAAATTTTGATATAATATATTTATGCAAGTTATAAAATATAAAAATAATAAATAGTGGAATTAAATAATATATTAGTATACAAAGAAAATTAATTGTAAAAGAAGAAAAATAAACTTATGATATCTATTTTGGTATACGTATGTTTGATCTGTTATACACTACACAAATAATATAATATTTTTATTATGTTATACGTAGATATAAAGGCAACAATAACTATATGTGTAATTTTATATTATTGATATACGAAGAATAATCTTATTTATACACAAAGAATGAAAATAAAATTTTAATATACATATTGGTATAGACAAAGAAGAAAAGAAATTTTGTGATATGTATATTATTATTGTGATATATATTTATTGGCTATTTGATGCCAATATCTATAACTAAGGCTATTTTTTACGAATTATATGATTATATTCTTATACCATGCCAAAACCCCAAATAAAAAAGAGCAAAGATCACTTTTAGCTTGTGACCGAAATTATTTATATCCGTTAGACATAAAAGTATATACATACACACACATATATATATATATATATGTATAATCATTTATTCATCAAAGTTACCACAAAAACATATAATAGAATTGCATGCTTATTAGTTTAAAACAACATACACGCATAAAAAGAGCGTATCCAATAAAATGTGATAGCTGAAGTAATAGAAACCATTTTGAAAAAAATAGTAAGGCGAAATACATAATCTACCCATCAAACTTAGGACCAAATCCCTCTTACATACCTGCTAAACACGGATTTTATTTTACATACCAAACCTTTCAAAAGTGTATCAATTACACACTACTTTTGACCAGCCCCTTTAATATTTAATGAATTGTATACACGCGCTTTTATAATTAAAAACAACAACGATTCTTTATAATTAAAATAGATTATCCGACCCTTTTCATAATTCCGACACATGAAAGATCTAACCCGGTAAGTTAAACACACTTATACAACCAAATTAACGAACATAAACCCATTTTCCAAGTCTTGTTCTTCATCCCTAAAACTATGAAGATAATCTGACGAGAAGACATCTGGTTGTTTCAGTTTCTTCTTTAACTTTTCAGGTTAGTATTCACATTTTAAGGTTGTTCAACCATTTTGATATGGATGGGTGGGTCGAAATAGTTAGGGTTTATTTGGGTATTTCATCAGGAGTAATTTTAGGGTTTAAGACATCTTTATGGGGAATCTATTGCCATTGTCTACTGAAACCTTTGTGTTTTGAGCATGTGTTGTTTTTTTCTTTCTTTATGTTGCTATATGCCCTTTCTTTATTGTCCATTATGACCTTTTTATTTTTTGTTTACATGTGAAATTGAAACTCTTGTCTGTTTCTTTCCAGGGATAATGTCTTTCAAAATTGTTACTTTAAAGTGGTATCACGAGGGTGAGTTAATTATTGGCCCTTTTAGTAGATATGTGGGGGGTGGGACAGTCAAACCTTGACTTTAAACGTGGATGTAGATAGGATTTCCTTGTTTGAGCTTATGGATTACACTATGGAGATGAGCCTAGTTAACGTGATTGAGTTGTATATATGGCCAATAGATATGATTGACAAGCTGATAAATGTATTGACTGATAAGGATATTTTAGACATTTGCAATCAGTTAAAGGATGGGGATACACTGGAAATATATGCGACTTATGCTGCCCCTTTAGAAGTATTTGATCCTGTTGAAAATGGTGAAAGTGTGTGTTGTAACAAGGCTTCTAGTAAAAGGCCTATAGAGGTCCAAGATGATGAAGATGTTGATGACATACACTAGAGTTCAGAGAGTTCTGCCGCTTCTGATGATGGAAATGCTTCTGATGGTGCTGCAGAAGACTTTTCTACCGATGATGATGTTGTTTCTGATGATGCTGGGAAGCAAGAGGAAGTAGACATAGACTGGACATCTGATGTTCCTGATGATGTTCTTGATGAGTTGGATGAAGGTAGAGAGAAAGTAAAGAGAAGCATGAGAAAAATAAGTGAAGAGCCTAAAGGGAGGGGTGATATAAACATGGACAAGGCAGGTGTAGACATTGGGTTTGATGAGCTGCGTATAGGTAGTAAGCAACATAGGTATGAAGGTTTAGTTGAGACTAATGAGCCATACTTTGGTTCTTCAGATGTTGAAAGTTTTGCATCAGATGTGGAAGAGGAAGATGGTGAAGAACATAAGAAGAAAGTGGAGGAAAAAAAAAGAAAAAGAAGAGGTTGATCTTTGATCCTACTGTCAAGAAAATCACTTGGGAGTTAGGATTGATCTTTGAAAGTGTTCATCAGTTTAGGGAAGTAGTCACCAAATATGCAATTCAAAAAAGGGTGCAGATTGAGAAGTACATAAATGAGCCACATAGGATGTGGGTTAGATGTGTGGCACCTAGATATAGACGGCTTCTTGCAGCTAGTAAAGATGGGAGTTCCAATAATTTTAAGGTGAAAAGATATAATCCAGTGCACAAGTGTTATACAACCAACAAGAACAAGTTGTGTAATTCAAGATATCTTGCCAAAAAATTCAAGAGCAGAATTATGTCATAACCAGGTATGAAAGTTAGGGAGTTCAGAAAATTGATAAAGTAAAAATTGGACCTCTATGTAGGGAGATCAACTGCCCACAGGGCTAGAGCAAAGATATTGAAAGAAATCAATGGTAATGTGCATCAAGAGTTCAAAAGGCTATATGACTATTGAGATATGATTTTGCAGACCAATCCTGGGAGTACCTGTGTGGTAAAAGCAGAAGATCCAGGTGATAGGAAGCTGGTATTCTTCAAAATCTATGTTTGTTTACATGCCATGAAAAGGGGATGGCTGGAAGGATGCAGAAAAATTATTAGCCTTGATGGATGTTTCTTTAAAGGAGTTTACAATGGACAACTTCTTGTAGCTGTCTCCAAAGATGGAAACAATCAGATGTTTTCAATTTCATTGGCAATTGTGGAGGTAGAGAACACATTCAATTGGACATGGTTTCCGAAATGTTTGAGTGAAGATTTGGGCTTACGAGATGGAAGAGACCTTACAATGATGTCTGATATGCAGAAGGTAACTATTTCAGTTCTGCTTCAGTTTTTCTGTTTCATTATGTTCTGCTTCAGTTTTTCAGTTTTTCAGTTTTTAGTTGTTCTGCTTTTATTGCTATGGAATGCTGCAGGGTCTAATTAATGCTGTTAGAGACTTGTTACTAGAGTGTGAACACATGATGTGTGCTAGGCACATCCTTGCAAATTGGTCAAAAGAGTGGAGAGGGTTGGATATGAGAAATACTTTCTGGAGATGTGCAAGGGCTTCTAGTGTTCCAGAATTTAATGACCAACTTGATATGCTAGACAAGCTTGGGGATGGAATATGTCAGAGTTTACTCCACTATAGAAAATAAACATCGTGTAGAGCTTATTTTAACTGTGATAGGAAGTATGATGTAATTGATAATAATATGTGTGAGACTTTCAATTCCTGGATTTTGGCTGAAAGACACATAACAATCATCACAATGTTAGAGGATATTAGAATTAAGCTGATGACTAGGATATGTAAGATGAGAGAGTTATGTGAGACATGGATATGTGATATATCCCCAATACCAATGAAGATTTACCAGGATAATTTAGCCAAGTATATGAATTGTACTCCAAGATGGAATGGTGAAACATGCTATGAGATTGAAGATACTAAATATAAGTATGTGGTATCCTTAGTGACTATGACCTGTAGTTGTAGAGCCTGGCAGTTAAAGGGTAGTCTGTAACGACCCGGCCGGTCGTTTTTGAAAATTATGCCCCGATCCCCAATCTAACTATTTCCCTAAGTTCATCTCTTCTATTGTAGTTCGCCGGGAGGTTCGGTTATAGAATTTGAAGCGTTTTGGGACACTTAGTCCCTAAATGAGAGCCTTATAGTTGAAAAATGGCCCGTATTTGGAATAGCATTAAGACGACCTCGGAATGGAAATTCGATGGTTCCATTAGCTCCGTTAGGTGATTTTGGGGTTGGGAGCGCGTTTGGAATGTATTTTGGAGGTCCGTAGCTCAATTAGGCTTGAAATGCCGAAGTTTGAAATTTTGGCGAATCCGAACGATAGGTAAGATTTTGATCCAGGGGTCAGAATGGAATTCCGACAATTTCTGTAGCTTTGTTATGTGATTTTGGATATGTCCGCAAATTTTCAGGTCATTCGGAATGTCGTTTGGTCGGGTTTTTGATTAAATGCGTGTTTTGGAAGTTTTAGAAGAACTTAAGCTTGAATTCGATGAAATTTGATGGTATTGGCGTTGTTTGATGCATGTCGATGATTGGAACAAGTTTGCATGATATTTTAGGAGGTGTTAGTATTTTTGGTTGAGGTCCCGGGGGTCTCGGGGTGATTTCGGATGGTTAACGGGAACTTTTGAAGTTGGAAAACTTCATAATAGGCGAAGATGTAAATGAGTGTGCACAAGACCTCACTTTAAACGATCATATCTCCCATTATATAAAGAGTTGTGAGAGCTACAACCTATCAAATTAAATCCCTTTGAGTCTAGTTTCCAACGCAACAAACCGTTCGTCATTTGGAGGTGTAAACAGAAAGTTATGACCATTTTTCTGGGCATGTGTCAGTAGCGCGGCCTTAGCGCGGGCGCGCTAGTTGCTCGCGCTAATGAGTTATTTACTGCCTCAACCCGCACTAATTAGCGCGGGCGCGCTAGTAGCAGGCCCCTAAATACCCCAAGACCGGGTATAGAGAGTTCCAAAGTCATTTTTGGGGCAAGGGCTTGCTCTCTCAAGAGAAATCCGTCCTACTCTTCATTTCTATGATCCAAGGTAAGATTTTTGGAGTATTTTGAGTTGATTATTACTCCTAAACACTTATATTAACATGGATAAATCTTGAAAATCTTTATATTTTCAAGAAATTCCTTCAAGAGCTCAAAAGGGGTTTTTGCAAGATTTCTTCCAAAAGGTAAATCCTACACCTTAGACTTATATATATGGATATATTATGGGAATATGAGTATGAATCAAGTATTACAACTTATGGCATGGTAATTGGAAGTCATAAATTCCCAATTTAAATACATGAACATGGTAGGGATTTAAAGGTGTTTATTTGATGGAATTTTGTTGGTTGGGTGTGAATGGATGGTCATACATGTGTATTTGGAAGTTATAAATTGGTTAGGAATGATGGTGAGATGAATTGTTGGTTAATGGTGATAGTTGGAAGAACCAATACTATAGTTATGAGGTAAAAATAACCATGCCTATAAGGTGTTTGATAATATGCCTAAATGGCATAAGTTATGGAATTTATGATCAATATTGGCCCTATTGAATGTTGAATTGTAGATTGAAGTTACATAACTATATTGGATCATCGTAGTATCACTAAGGGGTGAATTTTGGATATGTATGGCTAAAAACGCCGTCTTTTAGAAATCGAGCTTCATCGATGTTTGTGTGATCTTGGTCATTTTTCATAATTTTTCGTATTAGCTTAGAATTTAATTGTAGAATAAATTACTTGAATTATTATTTACAATTTGCAATTTAATTGGATAGAGTTGAGCCACTCGGAGTCGGATACTCGTGGCAAGGGAGTCGTTTATTAGCGGCTTTGTACCGGAATTGAGGTAAGTGGCTTGTCTAACCTCGTGTGGGGGAACTTCCACCCCTAGGATTTTTATGTGAAAGTTTAAATGCCTTGTACGCGAGGTGACGAGCGTGTACATGCGCTGGTTGTTGAACACATACTTTATATAAAATGCCTAATTTGTGATATCCCTATTTTTAGCCGATTAATCTGATATTCTTACCCGGTAGTAGTTAGAAAATCATGATTAGGTAGTACTTTATGACTAGTTGCCTAATTGCCTTACTTGAGCTTCTTGATAGTTGTTGGCACTAATTTTGGTAAAGGTGTAGTTAAGCATATTATATTCTTTCTGCGTTTTCCTTTATTTGTTATGTTTGTGGACTGCGGGTTCAATTCCCGGAGACCCAGGGTTGTGGGTTCGATTCCCAGAGACCTGTTGTGCTTGTGGACTGCGGGTTCGATTCCCGGAGACCCAGGGCTGTGGGTTCGATTCCCAAAGACCCGGCATGATATTGGTAGGGACTACGGGTTCGATTCTCGAGATCCCGAGTTATTGGTAGGGACTACGGGTTCGATTCCCGAGATCCTGAGTTATTGGTAGGGACTACGGGTTCGATTCCCGAGATCCTGAGTTATTGGTAGGGACTACGGGTTAGATTCCCGAGATCCTGAGTTATTGGTAGGGACTACGGGTTCGATTCCCGTGATCCTGAGTTATTGGTAGGGACTGCGGGTTCGATTCCCGGAGATCCCGAGTTATTGATTATTTATTGAGACATGGGCTGCGGGTTCGATTCCCGGAGACCCAGAGGTACTGTCAATGGGACGGTGGGTTCGATTCCCACAGGTCCTGGACGTGTTTTATTGAGTTGGTTATTTGTTGTTAGCTTAATTGTAGACGGTTGCAGTAATCATTTTATTGTTGTTATTGCGGGAGTTATTATCATTTAAACTGTCTATTATTGTTATCATCACTATATTATTGTTTCTCAGTAGGGCCCCTGACCTTCCTCGTCACTACTCCATCGAGGTTAGGCTTGGCACTTACTGAGTACCGCCGTGGTGTACTCATGCTACTCTTCTGCACACTTTTGTTGTGCAGATCCAGGTACATCGGGAGAGGCTCATATTAGGTAATTCAGCATCATTTTGGGAGATCTCGAGGTATGATCTGCTACGTCCGCGGATCCGGAGGCCTTCCTTCTATTCTGATAGTATTAGTAGATGTTTTCTCTCATTCCGTTGTTAGATACTCCTTTTACATAGAGCTACAATTGTATGATCTCTTTTAGTCTGTGTTACCCGTGGGATTCCGGGTCTTGGTAGTGTTTTAAACAGCGTATTTGATTGGTGTATGTGCCAAGCGGCACGGATTACATTCCTTTCATCTTATTTTCCGCTAATTCTTATTAAATGTTCATAAACTAGTATATTCCGCAACGTGTTAGGCTTACCTAGTCGTGGGGACTGGGTGCCATCACGACATGTTCACGATTGGTGAACTAGGGTCGTGACAAGTTGGTATCAGAGCTCTAGGTTCGTAGGAGTCACGGGACACGGACCGGTTACTTAGATTCTCGCTGATCGATACGGAGACGTCTGTATTTATCTACGAGGGGCTATGTAACCTGTTTAGGAAACTCTTCAATTCTTTGAATTCCTTATCGTGCGCCATTTATTCAGTTAGAGCCTATGTCATATGTTCTTTTTCATCCACTCGTGTATTGAAATTGCGCACTCGGTATCAAGTATGCGCCGACGATTCGTGATGCTGCACATGGATTTCAAGGGAGTCAAGAATTTACTCAACCATTGTTACCGCGTGTCATCCATAACGATAATGCAAGAGAATTGAGAGATCTTCAATTGTGCACATGGGGGTGCACTAGATTCCGACATTCGATTGATAAGTACGGTCTTGAGAAGGTTTACTTAACTACCAAATCGTCACAACAATGGTAAAATCACAAGGTGTATGTAGATCTAAAGATAGTTGGTGGTAATAAAAACTATATGGTTCACATGAGATATCTATTTAGCGAAGGATTCAGACAGCAGAGATACTGGTGGGAAATGAGTTTAACTGTCTTAAGAAGGACATGTACCAAACGAATGTCTTTGGCTTGTCTTATGATGAAAACGTACGAATGTTAAAGGCTAGTATCATGGATTAGCAAGATGTATATTAAGGCTTCGTGTCAAGTGAAAGGATTTCACTATCAACGATCTAATTATAGGTCATGTGTCATATCAGATTTGGCCTGCGATGTATTTAGGTGTTATTCAAAAGTTCTTGAAAACTTGCGGATGGGCAAGAGTTGAGGCTCGTAGGGTATAATGTTGGGACTTTATATGTTCCTGTGTCCCTAGTAAACTCTACATTTTATTATCAGCAGGGAAATATTCGACAAAGGCTACATGGTGCTTCGTAGGCGTGTGAGAATCATAGTATGTTTTACGATATCGTTGGTAGAGAATGCTCGGTGCATGGAGCGAGAAAATGTTTTGTTGTATTGGGATGAGGTCATACACTATGGTGTTAGAGTACTAATAGAGCACATGTGATTATATTCGTTGGATCAAGTGAGTTGTAGTGGAATAATAGTAAATTACTTGAGAGAATGGTTCTAATGTGTGCGAGAGTCGTGTAATAGTGGCTTTGGGCTAAGTGGGAGAGTCCCACCGCTTAAGATTGGGTCGCATGGTTAATTACCTGTGTGAATACTGGATACTAGCGTATTAATGGGTTATTGCAGCTACGGAAAAAGACCACGAGTGGTAATTTGAGTATATGAATTGTTGAATGCATGTTATGGTTAGCCTTAATGGCTCAGGTTCAACTTGAAAAAAAAATTTATGATTTATGCCTCGTATAGGTGCAGGCTTCGCGGGAAGTTATCCCGTTGGGTGCTTTATTGAGAGGGTATTCATATGTTATAAAAATTGGGTGAGTGTGGTTGAATAAGTTAGGTATTGAAGGGAGATATTTACATTTCTAAGGCAATCCAGGATAAACTGGAAGGAAGTAGATTGATTAGCCATAGCTGAGTTGGCATATTGATGTCAATGATCGGTTCATGCAACGTGATCGAGTTATGCATGTGATTTGTGGCGGTGCATTTGAGACTTGTCGGCCACAGTGATTGATGTTATTTTGAAGTATTCTTTTGTTAAGGGCCTGTTATGAGTAGGTAGATCTCGGGAAGGGTTATGTTGGCTTGGACCACTACTTAGAGATTGGCATATTCGATGGTTATGAGAATTCGCTGTATGTTGTTATAGTTCTCCTGCAGTGAGCTAAATGGAAAGTCTTATGTGATGTAATATTAGCCTATCGTCAGTTCTAGAGCTATGATGGAAATTGTGTCTATCGTATATCGGCATGTGATATGCAGTGAATAGTATGAAATTTGAAGTAAGGACCAAGGTCACAGTTTGGTCAATGAATGTGATATAAAGAGCTCGGATGAGCAGGAAAGGAGTTTCAGTGTTTTGAGTAAGATAGGTATTAACATCAGTATCATTTGAGATCGGTGTTCTGTGAGAAAGGCTTTGCATCCCGGTTAGGGACTCCTGATCGCTTTTCAGTGTTAGTGAAGCCGGTGGGTTGAATGTGCAGGCCCGTTTAATTATTCGGAGGATGGTGGAAGCTTGACCCACAAGAAGATTGAATAGGTGTGACTTGTAGTCACTTGATTGGTTAGAAATTTAAACCAAGTATGAGGTTTTTGGTGATATCATTCATTTGAGAATTTATGCCTGGAGGGCACTCTGCTTATCGGGTTATAGACCTGTGAAATATTATTGACTTAGCTTGGCACGACCAGGATAGACTTAAGGTCGGTGGATAGATTTAAATGTGGAAGTGAGCCTTGCGTCAGGCCGGTTATGTTTCTTCCAGCAATGCGCCCTTTATGGAGGGATAGTCGCGGTCTTATTTCGCGGTTAGTAATTCATGTAAAGATATATTGCGCCGTATGAGTGTGAGACGGCTTGGTAAGTTCCTTATGTGTTGAGGTTCCGCTCAGCGGTGATGTTATATGAGCACGATGGCTCTCGAGACTCAGATCTTATATCGCACCTCAGTTGTGCTTGAGTTTGTAGCCTATAGCGCTATATGTTTCACTGAGTCTGATATCATGCACCTTAGTGTGCTTATGATCGATATTCGGTATTTTGATGTGACGAGCTATTCAGCTCGACATATGACTCCTTGTGTGAGTCTATATTGTTGGGATCGGGTGGCACGCCGCCATGGTTATATTATTGGGATCGGGTGGCACGCCGCCATGGTTATATTATTGGGATCGGGTGGCACGCCGCCATGGTTATATTGTTGGGATCGGGTGGCACGCCGCCATGGGTATACTGTTGGGATCGGGTTGCACGCCGCAATAGTGTGATGTTTATTTCAGTGTCTATAATTGCTTTTATGTGTTCTATTTCCTATTTTTCTGAGGAAGTCCATGTTAGTGTGAGAGTTGAATAGTTCTCTCTAGTGTTCGCCTTCCTTTTGGTACCACATACGAATTAATAGCCTACTAGCACATTATGTCATCTTGTGGGACTTTTGATTATGTCTGATGTGGCTTATCGCCTGAGCAGTTCGTACTGGGTGAGATGAGATTATGTGATTTGGGGTCAGTGCAAACCGATTATATGAAGTATATTATAGAGGAAAGGATCATCCTCTAGTTTAGGACAAGGTAATGGATCCTGTCAGGAGTATATATCCAATGAATTGTTGATTCAGTAGTTGGTTATGGATATCGGCACATCTCTTCCGTCGTGTCGGTATTGTAAAAGTTGGAACGAGACCTATGTAGATCGTGAGGTGCAATGGGAGCATCTGATTCGTTGAATTTTTGGCTAATTTGATCATAAAATATTATCGTGATCCTGTGGATTTTGTGTTGTAAGGTAAGAATCCAGCAAGGTTATGCAGTCATGTTGGAGGACGGCGTTTGAGGAATATTGAGTGATCTCTTGATGAAAACAAGCTTGACACAGAATTCCGGATGTTGGAATTAGGCTCTAAGACTTAATTGTTTGAACAAGATGGAATATCTTCAGATTATATCAGGCTAATGTGCCCAGCTGAGTCCTAGATTTATTGGCCCTTTTGAGATTTTGAGGCATGTTGGGGAGGTTGCTTATGAGTTGGCCTTACCTCCCACCCTAGCCGGAGTCCATCCCGTATTTCATGTCTCTATGGCCCGGAGGTACCATGGTGACCCGTCGCATGTGTTGGATTTCACTTCTGTTCAGCTAGACGAGGATCTGTCTTATGTAGAGGAGCCAGTAGCCATTCTAGACAGGCAAGTGAGGAAGCTAAGGTCAAAGAACATCGCTCCAATAAAGGTTCAGTGGCGAGGTCAGCCGGTCGAGGAGGCGACTTAGGCGACTCAGCAGGATATGCGCAGCCAGTACCCTCATCTTTTCACTACTCCAGGTATGTTTTCTATGCTCGTTCGAGGACGAACGAATCTTTTAAGTGTGGGAAGATGTAACGACCCGATCGGTCGTTTTTGAAAATTATGCCCCGATCCCCAATCTAACTATTTCCCTAAGTTCATCTCTTCTATTGTAGTTCGTCGGGAGGTTCGGTTATAGAATTTGAAGCGTTTTGGGACACTTAGTCCCTAAATGAGAGCCTTATAGTTGAAAAATGGCCCGTATTTGGAATAGCATTAAGACAACCTCGGAATGGAAATCCGATGGTTCCATTAGCTCCGTTAGGTGATTTTGGGGTTGGGAGCGCGTTCGGAATGTATTTTGGAGGTCCGTAGCTCAATTAGGCTTGAAATGCCGAAGTTTGAAATTTTGGCGAATCCGAACGATAGGTGAGATTTTGATCCAGGGGTTAGAATGGAATTCCGACAATTTCTGTAGCTTTGTTATGTGATTTTGGATATGTCCGCAAATTTTCAGGTCATTTGGAATGTCGTTTGGTCGGGTTTTTGATTAAATGCGTGTTTTGGAAGTTTTAGAAGAACTTAAGCTTGAATTCGATGAAATTTGATGGTATTGGCGTTGTTTGATGCATGTCGATGATTGGAACAAGTTTGCATGATATTTTAGGAGGTGTTAGTATTTTTGGTTGAGGTCCCGGGGGCCTCGGGGTGATTTCGGATGGTTAACGGGAACTTTTGAAGTTGGAAAACTTCATAATAGGCGAAGATGTAAATGAGTGTGCACAAGACCTCAATTTAAACGATCATATCTCCCGTTATATAAAGAGTTGTGTGAGCTACAACCTATCAAATTAAAGCCCTTTGAGTCTAGTTTCCAACGCAACAAACCGTTCGTCGTTTGGAGGTGTAAACAGAAAGGTATGACCATTTTTCTGGGCATGTGTCAGTAGCGCGGCCTTAGCGCGGGCGCGCTAGTTGCTCGCGCTAATGAGTTATTCACTGCCCCAACCCGCGCTAATTAGCACGGGCGCGCTAGTAGCAGGCCCCTAAATACCCCAAGACCGGGTATAGAGAGTTCCAAAGTCATTTTTGGGGCAAGGGCTTGCTCTCTCAAGAGGAATCCGTCCTACTCTTCATTTCTATGATCCAAGGTAAGATTTTTGGAGTATTTTGAGTTGATTACTACTCCTAAACACTTATATTAACATGGATTAATCTTGAAAATCTTTATATTTTCAAGAAATTCCTTCAAGAGCTCAAAAGGGGTTTTTGCAAGATTTCTTCCAAAAGGTAAATCCTACACCTTAGACTTATATATATGGATATATTATGGGAATATGAGTATGAATCAAGTATTACAACTTATGGCATGGTAATTGGAAGTCATAAATTCCCAATTTAAATACATGAACATGGTAGGGATTTAAAGGTGTTTATTTGATGGAATTTTGTTGGTTGGGTGTGAATGGATGGTCATACATGTGTATTTGGAAGTTATAAATTGGTTAGGAATGATGGTGAGATGAATTGTTGGTTAATGGTGATAGTTGGAAGAACCAATACTATAGTTATGAGGTGAAAATAACCATGCCTATAAGGTGTTTGATAATATGCCTAAATGGCATAAGTTATGGAATTTATGATCAATATTGGCCCTATTGAATGTTGAATTGTAGATTGAAGTTACATAACTATATTGGATCATCGTAGTATCACTAAGGGGTGAATTTCGGATATGTATGGCTAAAAACGCCGTCTTTTAGAAATCGAGCTTCATCGATGTTTGTGTGATCTTGGTCATTTTTTATAATTTTTCGTATTAGCTTAGAATTTAATTGTAGAATAAATTACTTGAATTATTATTTACAATTTGCAATTTAATTGGATAGAGTTGAGCCACTCGAAGTCGGATACTCGTGGCAAGGGAGTCGTTTCTTAGCGGCTTTGTACCGGAATTGAGGTAAGTGGCTTGTCTAACCTCGTGTGGGGGAACTTCCACCCCTAGGATTTTTATGTGAAAGTTTAAATGCCTTGTACGCGAGGTGACGAGCGTGTACATGCGCTGGTTGTTGAACACATACTTTATATAAAATGCCTAATTTGTGATATCCTTGTTTTTAGCCGATTAATCTGATATTCTTACCCGGTAGTAGTTAGAAAATCATGATTAGGTAGTACTTTATGACTAGTTGCCTAATTGCCTTGCTTGAGCTTCTTGATAGTTGTTGGCACTAATTTTGGTAAAGTTGTAGTTAAGCATATTATATTCTTTTTGCGTTTTCCTTTATTTGTTATGTTTGTGGACTGCGGGTTCAATTCCCGGAGACCCAGGGCTGTGGGTTTGATTCCCAGAGACCCGGAGTGATATTGGTAGGGACTGCGGGTTCGATTCCCGAGATCCTGAGTTATTGGTAGGGACTACGGGTTCGATTCCCGAGATCCTGAGTTATCGGTAGGGACTACGGGTTCGATTCCCGAGATCCTGAGTTATTGGTAGGGACTACGGGTTCGATTCCCGAGATCCCTGAGTTATTGGTAGGGACTACGGGTTCGATTCCCGAGATCCCGAGTTATTGGTAGGGACTACGGGTTCGATTCCCGAGATCCTGAGTTATTGGTAGGGACTGCGGGTTCGATTCCCGAGATCCTGAGTTATTTGTAGGGACTGCGGGTTCGATTCCCGGAGATCCCGAGTTATTGATTATTTATCGAGACATGGGCTGCGGGTTCGATTCCCGGAGACCCAGAGGTACTGTCAATGGGACTGTGGGTTCGATTCCCACAGGTCCTGGACGTGTTTTATGGAGTTGGTTATTTGTTGTTAGCTTAATTGTAGACGGTTGCAATAATCATTTTATTGTTGTTATTGCGGGAGTTATTATCATTTAAACTGTCTATTATTGTTATCATCACTATATTATTGTTTCTCAGTAGGGCCCTGACCTTCCTCGTCACTACTCCATCGAGGTTAGGCTTGGCACTTACTGAGTACCGCCGTGGTGTACTCATGCTACTCTTCTGCACACTTTTGTTGTGCAGATCCAGGTACATCGGGACAGGCTCATATTAGGTAATTCAGCATCATTTTGGGAGATCTCGAGGTATGATCTACTACGTCCGCGGATCCGGAGGCCTTCCTTCTATTCTGAGAGTATTAGTAGATGTTTTCTCTCATGTCTTTGTTAGATACTCTTCACACATAGAGCCACAGTTGTATTCTCTCTTTTAGTCTGTGTTACCCGTGGGATTCCGGGTCTTGGTAGTGTTTTAAACAGTGTATTTGACCTGGTGTATGTGCCAAGCGGCACGGATTGCATTCCTTTCAACTTATTTTCCGCTAATTCTTATTAAATATTCATAAACTAGTATATTCCGCAACGTGTTAGGCTTACCTAGTCGTGGGGACTGGGTGCCCTCACGACATGTTCACGATTGGTGAACGAGGGTCGTGACATAGTCCTTGTTGCCATGCAATAGCTAGTATGCATTACAAGGACATGGAACCTATTCACCACATTGCACATTGGTACCGTAAGTCCACTTACTTGAAGGATTATTCAACTTTTATCTAGCATATCCCATGTATGAAGCAATGGCCATCTTCAAGCCAACCCCTCCCCTATTGAACCTCCCCTATTAGAAACATGCCTGGCAGACAAAAAAATATAGGAAAAGAGAAGAAATTGGACACCCAAAGAGAGGTATAGAGATGACTTGTTCCCTTTGTGGTGTGTGTGGACACAACAAAAAGGGATGCCCAAGTAAAAAATCTGCAGCTGGAAATGCTACTACTGGAGTTGCTTTAGCTGGTGTTTCTATATATTTGCTAAATTTTGGATATTTCTTCATTGTTAATGATTTTTGAAATAAAGAATGTGAGCTTGTAACTCCGAATGTGAGTGTGATTGGTCGGGCTTACCTAGCAATGTGCTGGGCGCCATCACGACCGGGTTTGGGTTCATGACACTATAACTTGTAGAATGTTTAAATTTTATAAATTTCGTTTGGCAACCTCGAATCTGCAGGTGAGCTTATAACTAGTGATTTTACAACAATGCCAGAGCTAGTGGGTGTTGCTGATTTCAGTAGCGGCAAATATGAGGATTTTAATAAAGGTGGTAAGTGAGATCAGGACCATGGAGAGGGAGGGACGGAGGCGGGGCGAAGCCAGCTTTTGCTAAGGGTAGTCATTTGACCACCCTTCATCGAAATATTATATATTATACTGTGTATGTAAGTAAAATATTAGATTTTAGATGTATATACATTGAATACCCATTGTTGAGTAATTTTTTTTTCTTTAAAGTTTGAACACCATTGAAAAAATTTCTGGCTTCACTATTACACGGTGACGATGGGGCTGAAAGGGAGAGGATGGGGGTAGCAGAAGCGAAGATAATAGGAAACAATGTGCTAGGCTTTATAGTATAAGATGGGTTTTCTATTGGTTACAGGTATGGATATTTGGTTGAAAAGGGAAAATGGATCTGGACACTTAAAAAATCTATCACCGTATATGTGCGACCCAGGTAGAAATACTAAAAAGAGTAATGGTTGGGGTAAAAGATATCGAACAGTATAACGGGAGTGTTATAAAATAATTAAAGAAGAAAAGTATTACATAGAAAAGTAGAGAGAGAGAGAGAATTGTTATTGATTTGAGATCAATTATAATGGAATATAACCCCTCTATTTATAGGGAAAGAGTGACTTAGCCACCAAGTAATAATCCCTAGAATCTCTCTAAATATAGACATTCACAATGAATAAAATTCTATTTATAACACCCCTTGAATGTCTATTCAACCGATAATGTGCCTCATTAAAACATTAATTAAAATAAAACCCAGTGGAAAAAAAATCTAGAGAGGGAAAAAGAGTACACATGTCTAACAATATGGCTTTTGGTTGTCTCGTTAAAAATCTTTCAAGGAAAACCCATTCGAACAGAACCTTGTAAGGGAACAAGAGTATAATGCGTATTAACTTCCCATGATGAGAGCATCAATTCACATCTTTAAGCATTTGCATTTCAATCTTGTGCGACATCTTCAAAAAAGATCTTTGGTAGAGATTTGATAAACAAATCAGTTATATTAACTTGAACGAATTTATTTCATCTTGAAATAATCATCCCTAATAGATGTATTGTCTTCATATGCTCTTGTTAGAATCGTCAGTTCAATATCTTCACATAGAGGTGAAAACTCTTGCTATCATATTATCATGCCTATATCTATAGCAAGATATATTTGTGCACAAATTACACTAAGGAAGTGGTACTTCAAGATCAAGAATTATATATGCTTCAAGCAACTTAAATCCTTCATGGATTGTCATATAAGTTAAGTCATATAATATATTTTAATTAGATGCATATCAAATTCTCATGTCATGCTAGACAAATAAGATATCAAAAACTGATTGCACATATCATTGACTTCATACTCTCAAGTGTTTGAACTACATGTCTTTCATATGAAACCAATTCTATTTGAATTGTGTCTATTCTATTTGGCCAATATTTTTTTGTCAATATTCAACATACTTGAGGTCTTCATCAGTAGTTAGCGCCATGATAAATATCATCGACGAACATTTTATATCGTTTCCATTATTTTTTTCATATAGACATAACATAGAGATCTCTTCATTCATATATTCATGTACCTGAATCTCTCATGAGATTTTATGAAGCGTTATGTCATGTGATCTTCTAGATCACTTGCCTCCTTTACTATGATCATTTTGACCATTTGCTCATCTTCTTTATCAAGAATTTTATATTGAATCGATTTGTCTATACGCTTTAAATATACTACAGACTTTGTCCTCCTAGAACTTAATATGAGCATTGTAGTGGAAATATAATTACTTTATTTGGGTCAGCAAATGGGTTTGACATGACTTTACAATATATTGTAGTGAATTATCTTTTATGAACTTCAAGTTCATAATATCTTATTCGAGGATCTAGATGTTCAAATGATAATTCATTCCACGTAATTTTTTCTCAACTATTTATCATGTCTCCCCTCATGTTAGAAAACTAACTTGATTTCTAAATTTGAGAACTCATATTTGTGCGTATGGTGTTAATCAAAATATACACCGTACATCAATAAAAATTAAATGAAATTATGTGGTTCCTGATCCTGGACCACTTGTGAGAGGAGAATGTAATATACTTTCGTATATAACGTATATCAAACTGATATAGATAATTTTATTCTCATAAGAAATAGTTTAGCTATTAAGTGGAGACACTCAATAAATTATTTTGCTGCACCAATTGTGTTGTAAATCAACTTATCAAAATGAACCGTCTTGAATAGAAAATCTGAAAATAATTCTAGAAAGCAAGTTACCTCGCAAGCACCGGTCAGGTTGCGGGTTAATAATAATCGCACATACAACCATCTCATAGATGCATATTATGTGGTATATATGGCAGGTGAATATGCCCATATTCACCTTGATATTTTTAGCATTCAGGGGACTCAATCCCAATTTTAAGAGAATTCGTAAAGTACTTTCTAATTCTTTAATATTTACCCATATGAATTATCTTTTATTTTTACTCATCATACTTTAATTGATATGGCTAAATCAATTATGATAACTGAATAAATTATTAATATTGATAAATTTCAGATTTACTCATTGACGTGTAAAATTATCAATAAACTCCAAGTTTATTAAGATCTGAGTTTTTATATCAATACACTTCTACTTTATTGTGGCATTATCTTATTTTTTAGTACAAATTGGAGAATAAAATGGGTAACTTTTCACATACATATTACTCCGCTACAAGTTGTAGTAATAAAAGATATTAAATCTTTTTTTTTATAGTCTCAGTATATTCAACCGCTTTCGCTATACTTTAGAAATTGAATAAGTTTCTTTAAGACTTACTACAACACAATACCTTATTGGTAATCAATTGTGTTTCTCCAAAATAGTATAATTGGCTCTTGCAGAGTTCTCAGTTAATTTTGTAGTACCACATATTCATCAACATCCATACAGTGAATCTCTTTTAAAGAGAAAGTTATACCATTATAGTTATGGTCAAAATTATATGCAAGATCTATTTCTTGCATTACCATTGTATTTTAATAATCAAAACACTAAATATTTTAGTGTACAATAGTTATGTGACCAATGACCATTAATGCCGTAATAATTATATTATTTTCTTATATCATCTCAATCTCCTTCTAGATATGATTGTGGTATATTCACTACCACTAACACGTTCATATTCTTCCAAGAATAAATATGTATTCATAAATCAGATGTTGTCACATTCACATCATGAATGAACCATAATCATCTGTATGTGCTTTATAAATCTCTTGTCAAATTGATGACAAATATTACTTTCACAAAGTAAGGGATTATTTTGAGAATCCTTATTATTCTCATTATCACAATGATGGAAATTATAATTTTATCTATTGCCATGTCCAGATCCATTGATACTTTCACAGTAATAATTTTGTCTTCTTTCAGACTTTTCACACATTGTTATCACATTCTCTTAAGGGAGTGAGAATAAAGCAAATTCAATGGGACGAGTTTTCACTCTTGTCCACACGATCATACACGACTATGATCATGGCAAGACATATAAATTTTACCACTTCGAGTGGTTATAATTTCTTACTAACGCCATTAGAGTTATAATCAAAATTTATTTTCTTTACTTGTATTTAAATCATATTATAGAATAAAAAGAAAAATAAGATAGAATACATACATTAAATTCAAAATTTAATCATGACGAAAATTCATGGAATAATTGACAATCATTATGCCCAATCTCAAAGCTTCTACTTAATTAGTTAGTGTCTCATGCTGATAATGTGTTATAAAATAATAAAAGAAAAAGAAAAGCATTGCATAAAAAAGTATAAAGAGAATTCTTACTAATTTAGGATCAATTACAATATAATAAAACTCCTCTATTTATCATAAATAAAATTCTATTTATAAGAGATAAGAATAACTAAATAATACTTCGATAGCATAGGAATATAAATAGCCCTTTTTAAAAAGAAAAACAGAGTCCGCTTGGCGGGAAGATAAAAAGAATGTCCACACATGGGGCCAACGCGTCTAAAGTCAAACTGATCTAGTTTTTGTGGTTCCCTTTGACTCTTTGAGAAGTAAGCTTTTCCCTTTTCATACAAACCCAACTCCTCAATAATTCAAAATCACCTACGGCAGCCGCCGCGTCGCCACCGCTACTGCCTTTGCCAGTCCATTATTCTCCGGTAAGACTCCACGTTCTTTATGGATCATCCTCCCTACCACCACCACCATCACCACAGGTACGTCGAACGCCCTCCAAACGTTTCACAGAACCCTAATTTCTTCCGCCACCTCCCTCCTCCGCCGCCACAACGACGACCACCACCACCACCACATATCACTAATCTCCCTCATCACCACCACCGTATCCCTCCGCCCTCCCCTTCATTCCACCGCCAATCCCAATTCTCGTTCCCTCCTCATAGCCCCCCACAAGAAAATCCTAAATTCTTCGATTGCCGCTCTCCCCCTAGGGTTTCCTCTAATCTAATCCTAGATCAACCTCCCTACCATCCTGCTCACCTGCAACACCCCAATTTTCCTTATAACGACCGTTATCATAAACCCCATCCTCCTAATTCTCCTAGGTTTATTGTCAATGATTTTATGAGAGAGAATCGTCCGAGAGGCGTGGAATTGGATTATGATGATGACGAAAGATACCGTCTTGAGAGGCGTAGAATGGAAGAGCATATTGATGTTAGGGAATTTAGATCGAGTGCCGAGAATTATGAGTTGCATCATGATGATAGGTATGAAGGTGAGAGATGGGAATATGGTCATAATGTTGATGATGAGATTTTGGTTGGTTCTTCTTCGAGGCGAGTGTCATTAGATAATAGTGGTTATGATTATGGTGGTGGTGATGTTAGGTTTAGCAATAGGTTAAGAGTGGACAAGGAGGAAATTTATAGGTCTCCTCCACAGAAGAAGAGTGCATTGCTCAGGATTCAATATGGGAAAGCTAATAACAACAGGAGTAGTAGAAATCAGGACAGTGAATCAATTAGTGTTGGTGGATGTGGGGTAAGGGGAAAGCAGAAAGATGTGTTTGAGAGGTTGGAGAGAAGGGGTGAGGGAAGAGAAGGAAGTTCGATGGAGCTTGATGTTTCATTTAAATCTAATGCACTTGTGGCGAAGGCTATTATGGCCCCGGTGTCAAGCCCAACCAATGACTCAGACAGAAGCGAAACACCCAGATATAAGAAGATTAGAAAAGTAAATCTCTCTGATTCTCCGATGAAGAAAGTCGGGTATGATTTGGGTAAAAGTGATGGTTCAGCAATTGATTCTGGTCGTTGTTCGAGTTCTAATAAGGAGTCTAAGTGTTTGGCAAATAAAGTTACGGTTTCTGTGGGTCGGATATCTAATTGCACTTTGGGTTCTAACAGGGAGTCGAAGCATTTGGCAGATAAAATTGAAGATTCTACTGGCGGACGTGCATCTGATGGTACTTTGAATTCCAACAAGGAATCTAAATGTTTGCTGGATCAAGTTAAAGTTCCTGTCGTGAGAAGTGCATTGCTGAGTTCCAATGGGACAAATGATTTAATTGTAACTCAGGAAAGCAAGGGATCTCCAGAGATCATGATTTTGGATCAGGGTGGTAATCATGTTGGAAAGGGTGGAACACCTCAACGCAAGATTAGAAAGAAGAAGAAAGTCACGAAAAAGAAAGTCACGGCCCCTAAAATAGATGGTGTTAATCCCTGTAATGCCACTGATTCACTGAACAAAGCATCTCTTGTCCGTCAGCAGCTTAAAAGTGTCGTAGAATTGGTAGAGAGAACTAGATCTGATGATATGACTACGCTCGAGGATGTCAATATGAAGAAGGTCAAGAAGAAGAAAGTCATGACCCCTAAAAAAGTTGGTGTTGACCTTGGTGATGCCACTGATTCACCGAACAAAGCAACTTTTGTCCGTCAGCAGCTTAAAAGTGTTGTAGAATTGGTAGAGAAAACTAGATCCGATGATATGACTACACTCGAGGATGTCAATATGAATAAAGCCACGAAGAAGAATGTCTCAGCCCCTAAAAAAGTTGGTGTTGACCCTGATAATGCCACTGATTTACTGAACAAAGCATGTTCTGTCGGTCAGCAGCTTAAAAGTGTTGTAGAATTGGTAGAGAGAACTAGATCTGATGATATGACTACACTCGAGGATGTCAGTATGAAGCTGCCTGTGAATGAAGTAGTTAGCAAATTAGGAAAACCTTCTAAACTGGCTGCTGTCAGTGAAGATGAGTCTGTCGAGCAGTCTAATTCTGGTGGAAAGAAAGTTGGTCCAGCTAAAGTCTTGGGTTCTTCGAGCAACGTGGACTCTGAAATCAATGACTTTACTGATTGTACCAGTAGATCAGTTCTGAGTGCCCCTTCCATGTTGAATTCTGAGACATGTATGATTGAAGTACAAAACAAACCTACTAGTTTCCTTGTGGATAATGCTGATAATGTTGGAGGGCATTCTCAGGATGAGCGCCGAGTGTCGGAAGATGGTCTTATTAAAGAACCTTCTGCGGCCATGGTTTGTGTAGAAAGGAATGGTGATGTTGTCTTGTCAAGCCTAGACCGGAACACAATTCATAAGGATGAAGTATCTTCGTCAACTAAAGATACATATATCTCTTCTGTTTCTGACTTGGCGTTTTCTGATGGGGAGGAAAATGCAGTTGCTGTTATAGGATTGTTAGAAGCAGGTTCCGTGGAGCCATCTAGTGACCCCAAGATTGTACCTTTGCTGACTAATATTGAGAGAGGACTTGAAGAGAGTTTCTTGGATGAAAATGACAGTAGTTTTAACTCTTCTGTGGCTGGGAGAGTTGCGGTTGTCAGTGACTTGCTAAGTGCAGAGTGCTCTAGTAATAGTGATCTGGCCAGTAGTTTTGTATGTAGTATGAAAAAATCGTGTGTTGATGGAGTTACATTGTCACCTGAGATGAGCCATATTAAGGGATCTGTTAATGCTGGAGATGATATTATGATTATTTCAGATGATGATTGTTTACCTAATGTCACAAGGAAGAGAAAGATTACGGAAGACGAGTCTGTTTTGCCCACTACGAAGGCGAGTGAGACAGAGGAAAATGCGGTTAGTTCCTTGCTAGGCCAAGGTAGAAGTTTCAGTTGTTTGAGAGGAGATCATGCCTCTAAAGAAGAGGAAGTTACAGTTCCTGGTAATGGGAGTGACTCATTAAAGGGAGACCCTTCACACGAGGGGCCTTCAGAGGTGGAGCTTTCACTTCAGGATTGTTTTAAAGATGGTTCCAGTTCATGTTCTATCAAGAGTCCCAAGAAAACGGAGGTTTCTTCGCCGGGACTGGTTAAATCTGCTTCGTGTGTCACCACCCATGAGGGAGCTTCTACCATACCAATTACAGTGCCTTTGATCTATGATGTTTCTGCGACGGAATTAGAATCTCGAAATACATTGTCTGATTTAGATGATGGTCCACCATCTTGTCCTTCAGTCATATTGCTTGAAAGCAGTACTGCTGAGGAAGATATAAGTCAGGCTGAGCCATTTGAAGATGGCTTGATGGATCACTTTTTGGATGTTGATCAGGTCATTGCTCACAATTCTCAGCTGGGAGCTGCTGGACAAGAAACTACAACTTCAGTTTTATCTGTTGGGACGCTAAGAATGGCTTATGGAATAAGTGGGGACAAAGGTTCCTCCCTTGGAGTAGATCAAAAGTTGGCCCCAGAAGATTGTGAGAGCCATAATTATGTGCTTGACAAGGCATGTCTGCCTTTGTTGGCAAATAATCACTCTTTATTTTCTGATTCAAATTGTGTGTCCACAATTAAAGTAAGTGCCAAAGGTATGGAGTCTGTGCCTGATATGTCGGAGCCCGTGTCATTTCCTGAAGACTTACCTAACAACTCATTCTTGGAGGAAGCTAATACTAAGTCATCAATGTTCAATGAAATTGTTATTGAAAAAGCCCAAAACGTTGATGAAAATTCCATTACTCCTGATGACCATGTTTCTTCTTTGGTGAAGACATCTTCAGATACTTCTGAGTTTGGTAATACATCATCAGATACTTCTAGGTTTGGTAGAAGTTCAGATCATAAAGTTGGTGGCTTTCCTTTGGTTAATCTGAATACTGTACCATTATCATCACAGAATACTGTAAAGTCCACCCAGAATGTGACTTCACTGAGCTGGAAACCAAATTTGCGTGCAAACCAGCAAAGTCTTACTGGTCCTAGGGTTCTCTCTCTTCGCCCATCGAATTTTCTCACTTCAAGAAATGTGCCCACTTCGAAGAAGCCACTGACATGGCATAGAACTGGTAATAGCTCTTTCTCAGTTGTTGGACGAGGTTCCCAAATGAACTCTCTACCTCCACAAAGCCATTTACCTAAGGACATTGGGAAAGCCGGCTCTTACATTCGCAAGGGTAACAGTCTTGTCAGAAAGCCTCCTCCTGTTGGTTCCGTTTCCCAAGGATTCCATGCTCCAAGTTCTTCCTTTCACCGGTTCAACTCTTCTGCTGTGAATGACCTGAAGAGAAAACCTGAGTATAAGACATTGATAACTGATTCACCCAGCTGCAGGGGAACTCCAGAAGTAAATGCTCCTTCAGAGAGGACGAAAACCCCGCCACAAAGTGAACCATTTAATTGCGTTACATTGAAGTCGGCCTCTTTTCCAGTGGTAGATCATCCTGGAACCGGTAGTATTGCTACCTCAAATCCTTTGGCAGTCACAGACAATATGTTGGCGCCGGAGCCTTCTGAGCATCCTTCAACATCTTCTGCACTTTCTGAATGTCAAATTGGTTTGGGAGGCAATTCCAAAAGCCAGAATATATTAGATGAAGGCAGTTCTGGAAAGGAGATAGTTTATGTGAAGCAAAGATCGAATCAGTTAGTTGCAGCTCCTGATAATACCCAGTCATCATCCGATGGCTACTATAAGAGGAGAAAGAATCAACTGATTCGTGCAACTAGCAGTAATCATATGAAGCAGAGAGTTACTGCAGCAAAGAATGTAGTTCCGACTCGAAAAGGTATGAAAAGCTTGAGTGGTAAGGATGTGTTTTTAAAACACAGCTCATCATATTTGGCTTTCAAAACAAAGCTACTTCAAGACTGGTTCACCTTTTTCTATTCAAGCAGATTATCGACTTGTTTTGGCCTAGAACACCACCATTTTTGTAAGTTAATGTCAAATTTTTTACTAATCAGACAAGTTCTAAATAAATTACCTTTTGCAGGTTTAGCCAAGACCTCTAAATGGTCAAAGTCCTCTTTGGTCTGGAAATTAGGTGATGCTCAGTCATCAAGGAAATTTGGCAATGCTGTAGAATATGAGAAGCTTTGGCCTTACTTGTTTCCGTGGAAAAGAGCTAGCTATAGGAGGAGTTTCCAGAATTCCTCTCCAAGTGATGTTTCCATATCTATTATCAGGTGGGGAATCATTTCATGCTTGTTCATTTCTGTCTGGCATCAAACTTCATACCTAAAGTATATTTTCTTTTAGACGGAAGATGTTGTTCTCAAGAAAGCGGGAGACTATCTACACAAGGTCAAATCATGGACTATCTTTACGAAGATCTAAGGTGTTAAGTGTCTCTGGCTCTAGTCTCAAGTGGTCAAAATCTATGGAGCAAAGGTCAAAGAAGGCTGCTGAGGTTCGTTCAGCTGCACCCAGGTTTATTTGGGGTTGTAAAATTTGCAAGTGGATGTAAGAAACTATGTAAAGTGAAAGCCTTTTCGCAGGAAGCTGCGCTAGCAGTTGCTGCTGTTGACAAAAGGAAAAGGGGACAGGATGATTCTAATGCTGGCTCAATGAATGGAAATAATGTCTCTCGTAAGTTTTATAGTGTAAAGCTGCTCCCAGGTAGGCCAGTTCTCTATCCTGGTGTGGCGTGTTCATTTTCTTTCAAGTTTCTCGAAATATTATACAAAGTTATTGGACGCCTATGTATCAGTTATGCCCTTTTGATACTTACCAAAAAAGTTTTGTCCTCATGTACCTTTTCAGAATGTTGTACTCTTTTCTAATTGAGCACTATGATGGTCTTCTAACTTTTTACAGGAGAAAGGATATTCCGTATTGGTTGCGAGCGGTATAAGATGGACCCTTCTGGGAAGACACTACAGAGAATTTCAGGTGGTCTTCTCCTGATTTTGCTGAAATCTTTTTTTTTTCTTTTTTTTTTTAATTTGTTTTTTTTTTAAAATGATGATTTGCATTTGTCACTTTTATCCTATAAGTGTTGCTCTGGGAATTAAGTTCCTTTAAGTTATCACTTCTAGTTCCGTACCTGCAATATGATTTTAGAGGATGCTTTGGTTTTGGTTGTGATTGTCAAAGCAATTTGCAGCAGGTCTTAGATGGTGTTTGGCTAAGCTAAAGCTTCCTTGGCTAATAAAATCCTGAAGGGGAACAAGAGACTCTTTGTTTTTTTAAGCCTCTTTGGATTGGAAAATAACTACTGGACTTTGATTTATAAATATGGAGGTTAACAATGGGTATGCATAAATTGATAGACATGACCCATTTCTCCCCAAAACCCATCTTTTCTGATTACTGTTACAGCAAAACAGACCAGTTGGCATGGTCCTGTGCTCTCAATATCTGGAATACAGAAGATCACAGGTTTCCGAAGTTCTCTTTTTGCATCTCTTGCTAGCCCTTTTATTTCTTTGTGCCCTTGAAAATTAAAACTAAATCATGTAGGTTACCTGATTCAAGAATGAATAATTGGAACTTCAATATAAGTGGATTACCTCCAACCTTGCAGCATGTACCTTTGCTGTAAAAAGTAGATATTCATGTCACTGAACAAAGAAAGTATCAACCACCTGTTACTGCACTGTCCAGTTGCCACAGATCTTCGGAGTACGTTCTGCTTTTTTTGTTGTTGCCTTTTTCGGGTCATGCCTTTTACCCGTCAAGGATGCCCATGAAAGCTGGAGTTTATGGACAGTTGACAAAGCCATCAAAAATATCTGGAAATGATCGCGGGTTGTATTTTTTGGTGTTTATGGACCAAAAGAAATAGTAGATGTTTTGATGGAATTTCAACTCCTAACAATTGTAGACGAGACGTCTAGTTAGTATATTTAGCCGGTCCAAGTTGACCTCTGTAAATAACTTAGAGCACTTCCTGGATTTTGCTAGCTCTTTAGTCTAGACAGTAGCTATTAATCCTTTTTGTGATCTAAAAGCTGTATCTGTTTAATCTTTTGCTTCTAGATGGCTCTTTAATGAAATCACTTGCTTCATAAAAAAAAAGAGCAGATATTCATGTTCAAAGATAGTTGTTGAACTTAAAAGTTACTACTAAAATGTTTCAACTTAGTCATGTTCTAGCTGGGTCTAAGCTATTAGAGAACCTGGTTGCTCATGGAAGAATGCTAAAATGTTTGAATGGTGCATTTCTTTGGTACAACACTGATGTGTAGCTCATAGAAGAGTTGAGTTGCTTAGATGAATACAAAATGTTAATGGGCATGCATTCTGCGTGGAGGATTCGCCTTCTCAGTTGTGCTGATTAATGGGCAGAAATGATGAAAAACTACTACTCCCTCTGTTTCAATTTATGTGAACCTATTTCCTTTTTAGTCCGTGCCAAAAAGAATGACCTCTTTCCTTATTTGGAAACAATTTACCTTTATGCAATGATTTATAGCCACACAAAATAAAGGTGCTTCATTTTACACCACAAGATCAAAAGTCTTCTCTCTTTTCTTAAACTCCGTGCCCAGTCAAATGGGTTCACATAAATTGAAACGGAGGGAGTATTAGATTTGAGCTATCACATGTCAGTGGACTTGTTTTAGTAAAATAATTGTGGGTACATGATTCTGAAACGATCATGGCATGGATTAGCTAGAAGATTCTGGTTTCTGTTGAGGCAGCGAGAAATCAGCAAGAGGTCAACTTAATAGGCATTTAACTTTTCCAATTCCATCTGTAGAAAGATGATAGTGGACTATTAGTTTAGAGAAAGAGTAAAATGATGAAATAATCTACGTTCACATTTGTTTTGATGTCTTATCAGAGCCTATAATTTCTAGAAAAGAAGTTACTCTGCTATTTTTAAACATTGGTTATGAACTTTGAGAAGGGCGTTTCTTTTCTTTTAATTTTAAGAGTGGTTTTGGTGAATTTTTTTAATTTGTTTCTTGTAACTGTCTCTTGACATTATTTGTAACTTGACCTCGTAAACTTCTCCATGTTTTATGGACAGATGAGGAACCATCAGTGTCAGTTGGTACTGAGGCGAAGAAATCTTACATCCCCAAAAGATTATTAATTGGGAATGATGAGTACGTATAAATACTACTATTGTTGTTCAATTCATTATCAATGATGTACCTAGCGCTGGTTAATCTTCAGCCATTGAGTTAGTTTTTTTTTTTTTTTAATAAGTATAGCTGTGATATTCATTTGCATAACTTTATTTTGAAATCACATTTTGCTTCGAGCAGTCTGTAATTCTTGGTACTTAAGCGCGTTGCTTCATATCATAATCTTTTCTATTGGATTTTATCTAATCCGGAAAAAATAGGAGTACCCTAAATTCCAAAAGTAAGGCCAATAGGAAAAGAATTATTTAAAAAACTATGGTCTTGCTTCAACCCACTTTGTGGGAACATACTGGGTAGTTGTTGTTGTTATGGTCTTGCTTCCAAGAGATGAAAATAAGATAATATAAATGCTTAATGTGAATAAAACTTTACCTTCACTTGTAAACAACTAATATAAATGCTCAAAACTGCTTGTAGGTATGTGCGGGTTGGCAATGGTAATAAGCTGGTTAGAAACCCAAAGAGGCGAGTACGCATCTTAGCGAGTGAGAAAGTTCGCTGGAGTTTGCACACTGCTAGAATTCGGTTGGCAAGAAAAAAACAGTATTGTCAGTTTTTTACAAGGTTTGGCAAGTGTAACAAGGATAATGGAAAATGTCCTTACATTCATGATCCATCTAAAATCGCTGTCTGCACTAAATTTCTGAATGGTTCTTGCTCTGACACTAATTGTAAATTGACTCATGAGGTATGTTACTTCTTAAACCCCTATAATTGATGTGGTTGCAGCATGATTAGTTTTTGCCTTTTTACTTGTTTTCACCTCATATATTAGGTTCTTCCTGAAAGAATGCAAGACTGCTCCTATTTTCTGCAAGGTCGGTGCTATTACATTTATGGGTGTTATTATATTTTAATTCAGTTTAATCTAAAGAAATGCGAGAACACTAACTTGTATTTTTTTGGGCAGGAATATGCTCAAATGAGAATTGTCCATACAGACACGTAAATGTGAATTCAAATGCCTCTATTTGTGAAGGTTTTCTCAGAGGCTATTGTGCTGATGGCAATGAGGTATTCCTTGTTTCCAGTTTGCTGCTTCTAAATGAATCAGACCAACTGTATTATACAGATCTCAAAGGATTGAAATTTGACTTAGATAAGCTCTTTAATAGTAGCTCACAGCCAATTTATGCCAGGTGCCACGTAGAAATTATGTAAGTTACAAGCAGTGTCTGGATGCTCGAGCAAGAAGGTCTTCTGAAGTTTATATTCTTTACCCAGTCTTAATGTTTGATTGGTTCCTAGACAAGGTCCTATCCTATGCTTAGAACTTAGCTGGTCCTTATGACCCTAACTTGTTTAAGATCTAACGAGGCTAGTCTCCGCACCTCTCCCAGAATGTAGTAGTTGGGTGGACCCCTCCCGACCCTGTATTGTCTTTCTTTTTGAAATGGCTCCTTGATATGACTATTTTTTACTGCCTGACATGATTTTTACCAAATGTTTTGACTTATTATGTCCACCTCTTTTTCTGCTTCCTCCCTCCCCCTCTGTTGGTCTGAATGCAACTAGCTCATTATTGTTGGTATATTTTCTGCACAATAGATATGTGGATCTAATCTTGAAACTTGTGAAATGGATCATGTTTCTAAATATGCAGTGTCGGAAGAAACACACCTATGCCTGCCCCGTCTTTGAAGCAACTGGCAACTGTCCCCAAGGTTCGAAATGCAAGCTTCACCATCCGAAAAACAAAAGGAAGGGTGTGAAGAGGAAAGCTTCCAGCGAGATGAAGAATGGTCGAGGTCGTTATTTTGGCTCTCCGCACATAGACAGTAGTGAGCGCATAACAGCTGGATCGGAGAAAGCTTCTGTTAGGGGGAACAACGACATATTCTTTAAGAAGGGGAAGTTTGTTGATTTTATTAGCCTAGATGGCAGTGATGAAGAGGAACTGACTAATGACCAGAGAAGTGAGGAACCGCCACTTTGCGAAAGTGTTTCTGCGGAGATGCAACTAGATGATCTCGATGATCTTATTAAACCCATGAAGCTGATAAATAGGAATAGATCTGTAGATTCATCTCCCTTCATAGATAGCCATAGTGATATGGCTGCAAGCTATGTATCGGAGAAGTCTTGAGTGTTGTAAATGAAATTATGTAGCTAGGTTTATTGTAGTATTCTGCTAGCGCAGAGCAATTTCTTTTTTTTTTTTTTTTTTTTGTTTTCAAACTTTAGGTTTTTAGTTAATTACTTAGGTATAGGTCTTAGGATTAGGCAATATTTTGTATCGCAAAGTGTGTTGTGTGCGAGATAACGAGAGAAACTGTTGTGATAAAAAATTAAAGGCAATGAAGTATTTGATATAAATCTCTATGGTTTTGCTTTCAGTTTTTTTACCTTTCAGTGTTCTCAGACTACAATTCTCAAAAAACCCAAGTAAATTGAATCCCCATACTTATTTTTTCATGCACTTTTATATTACTCACTAACCAAAACTTCAAAGTTCAAACAGCGTAAATAAAGAATCTGGAGCTGCAAGGTAAAGTACAAAATAGAGGAACTTGTACTTCACCTTTTATCTCCATATTAAATACAGCCACAGAACCAAAAGAAAAAACCCAACGTGCAAACAAGTATTTCTTATCCACACAAAAATGAGAACATATCAATATCCTAACACCAAAACTCGAGGAAAAAACATAAAAATCACAGAAAAGAAAGCAACTAGAACAAAAAAGGACCCCAATAGAAAGAAAAAAAAAAGTCCTTAGCCATGGCAGCAACTTCAGCACACATGGCTTCAACTCATTTCAGCATGTTAGGTTGTTGGACAACAAAGGGAAACAAACAGCTCAAAAGAAGAAACTTTTTCTCAGTTTCAGCACAGCAAGCAGAAGTTGAAGAACTAAAGGTAGAAAAAGATGAAGAAAAGAAAGAAGAAGAACAAGCAATGAAACAACCAAGGCCAGTGGAACCACAGATAAATGTGAAGAGCAAGAACATGAGCAGAGAATATGGAGGACAATGGCTAAGTTCTGCTACTAGACATGTCAGAATATATGCAGCTTATATTGATCCTGAAACTTTTGCTTTTGACCAAACACAAATGGATAAACTTACACTTATCCTTGACCCTACTGATGAATTTGTTTGGACTGATGATACTTGCACCAAAGTCTACTCTTACTTCCAAGAACTTGTTGATCATTATGAGGTACTTTTTCTCCTTTTGAAAAGAGAATATCCTTTTTACAAATTTAATGGACTTACTTATATATACTGATAGTGTAAATTCTTCTACATCATTACGATATTTTAGCCTGTTGTTAATTTGCAAGTAAATTATTTTGTACGTTACTAAACGCTCTTTTTGTAACAATTACATATAATTATCTTTTGAGTGTATAGAAGTTAAACTCAATTCTAATACCATTTTTGTTTGGTGTATTTGTTTTTATGGAAATATTTAATGGAACTTTTTGTGTTAATGAGCCATTAATAATGATAAATATTTCAGAGTTTTAATCAAAACAATTAAAGCTCAATTTTCAAGAACATGTTTACTATGAGGTAAACTTTCTTCATTTATTGCCGTTTTTCTAATTTGAATCTTTTCTATAAACACCGTTACTTTTCAGAGAGTTGACTCTTTATTCAAAAACAGTGAAATTATGACTCATATATTTAATGCTATTTGGAAAATTAATTCAAAGACATATCTTATCCACTCAATAGTCAATACTGTCTTACGCTATTTTCTTGTTGAGCCACAAATTTGTATCGTCTTCTTCTTCCTCTCTATTTTTGTGCCTTAACCTACGTCTTTGCTGCATTATGTAACAGCAAGACTCCAGAAGAGTTACAGTATAGACACGATATTTCTTTTACCAAAAAAAATTTGCATTTTTTAGTGAAAAATTCGCAATAAGAGAGTCGTTGATAGGAACTTCCTTATGGTATGTTATAAAAGACTTGATAGAATACTACTAAAGCGTAAATTCTTAAACTTCAATGTTTCACTCTGGACCAGGGAGCTCCATTGACGGAATACACGCTTCGCCTGATCGGTTCAGACATAGAGCACTACATAAGAAAGCTTCTATATACTGGAGAAATCCAATACAACATGAATGCAAAAGTTCTTAACTTCAGCATGGGGAAACCAAGAGTTGGGTTCAATTACAATGGCCAAATGGAAGATGTAAACCAGTAAATTCAGGTAAAAATGTTGACTATATTGAAACAATGAGTAGCAGAACCAAGTTTTAAGAATGTAAATGAAAATTTCACCTTCTCTTCTAAGTATGTATATGATCTTCTCTATGTCTGTTTTCAACACTTAACCCCACAAAGATAATGCACATCAAAATTGTCCTCCACTAGTAGTTGAAATAGTAATCTTTGATTCTCTTCTTCTATCGCTTTGTTTTATGGCACACGGCGGAATTGATGAATGGGAAAAAGTAACAACAACTTCTAGGAAGACCCAGGCATTGTTCGGAGACATTCTGCATCCTCCCAAGGCATGAACGCATCTTCCCGAGTTAGATGCTGGAGATATTGAAACAAAATGTAATTTTAGTATAAGTCACTAGCTTCTTGCAGAATGAGTAAGAATGTAAAAGATAATAATGAGTGTGAAAATGTCATGAGCGATGAGGCCATAATACTCCCTTGGTCCTTGTTCTCGTTCCGTTGGTCCATATTAATAACTAACAAACTCCTATTGGCTCAAACCTCATATAGACATCAAAACTTTGACAATGATACAGACATAGAGATTAGATCAGTCATCCTTATTGATCCCTGAAATTTTGGAGTCCAAAAAGTAAATTTTGAGCAAGTTGAGTAGTTTTTCATGGTTTTTTGAGGTCAAAATGCAGCACTTCATAATTTAGAGGCAAAATGTCTGATAGGACAACAACAACCATTGATTCGAGGAAGTTTGAGAGGCAAGTGGTTTGGTGGGAAAAGGGTACTTTCTACTGTGTTTTCCATTAGGGACTGGGTGTGAGGAGATCCGCATGTATGGTAACTGCAAGGATCACCTTACGCACTGAAAGAAAGGGAGCCTTCATTGAAGTCAATCTTTGGTAGGGAAAACATGGATTTGTAAGGTCCCTCTCCTTTCTGGATGCTGGCCATTAACTACTATACTATCTTGGTCCTTGAAGCTAATCTCTCGTTTTCCATCATTACCTTACCTCCTTTTTCATGCAATAAGGTTTATGTACTAAAGGCATAAAAAGGTTTACAAAATCAGGTCATTTAAAAGGCAATTGCAGGTAACTCTATTTAATAAGCATTGATTCGTGATAAAAAATAAATGGTATGTAACCTGCTATAATAGGTTAATTACCACTGACAGTGCAAGACTTCTTTACACTCTCAGTGGATATAGCCTAAATGTATTTGTTTTTATTCATGATGCAACATGGAGCAATGAATGATCCTTATCTGCACTTTATGGGGTACTTTGGTCATGGGCATGGACTTGTGCTCAGGACTACACAGACAGCTCTCGTTTCTTCTGTACATCTCATGAGAAAGTAAGGGCTTACTAATAACTATAGAGCTATCATAATCTAGACAAGCTAATGTTTACAAGTAATCCAAAAAAGGAAAACATGTGATTAGAACCTATAAAAATTTCCTAATTACACAATTATATGGATCCAAATTAACAAGGTATAAATTCTTTTTATGTTTACATATTCTGGTCATATTAAAGACCCGCAATACCCAATCTATAACATCATAACAAGTAGGAAGCTGCAATAAGTTGCAGTCTAGATAAGACAAAGTTCCCTCAACTCTTTGAGGATTACCAATTTCTTTTGTCAAAAGTAAAGAAAATTGTTGGTGTATCTAAGATTTTAAGCACATGATCACCTTTTGTAACAATCCCTCTGATGAGGAAGGTCCTTACTTTCGCTTACACCACAAAATTTGCTATGAAAAGGATATCTTTGCAGATTATTCTAACAGCTATAAATCATCAAGACCGATTGCGGAGTACATTCTTTTCCATCTAACAGTTTCTTAGCTTCATACCTCTTTTGGCTCATTACCATATTCCACCTACTTATTGGAAACATATATACGAGTTTAATATCACAATCAATTATTGTGAGAATTCATATAGCTGACACGTAGTACTAGGACTGACATGTAGTAATAGTTGTTGTATATGGAATTTGCTGCATTTCCACACTAATAGACACCTCCCATGCTAAGAGAAAAATTAAATGTCTTAATTTCTTAAATAGATCAGTTTACCTGCAAGATTGCAACAATAAAATGAAGCAAAAGACAAAATACACATGAGAGGGGACGGAGAGAAAGAAAAATTGTTACTGTTCTTTACCAAGGACATCCAAGAAGAGGTAGCCCTCACCTGTAACCAAAAGAAAAACCCACGCATAATATTCAACTTTTTATCTTTGTCATGATTGGTCCTTTTGATTTCTCGATTGACACCTGCATTTTTACAATGAAAATATATTGCAAATTCATTGTTGATATGAAAATCACATGACTGACTTGGGATACGAACTGGTGCAGCGGATATCAGAACTAGCAATATCAATAGCAAATATGGAAGTAGAAACTAGAGAGAAATTCAACTAAACAAGCAAACAAACTTTAGTTTCTTCTCTTCTAAAAAAAAACTACCAAAATCTAATTGGGAACCCTAATCTTGTGTTTTAAAGACTAATATACTTCCCAAAATACCCCAATTAAATTGAAAAGGCTTGTAACATAACACAAATGCTAAAGCTTAAACTAATCTAAAGTTATATATAACCAACCTGATTTACGTACAAGCAATCCCTAATTACCCATCTCTGTTGTGCAATCCCACTGCATCCTTGATTTATCATTGTATTCCTTGATCATTAGGAATTTCAAACAAGTTTCCATATCCCTTTTTCTTCCCTTTTCAAGTAGACTCTCCACATTCTTTTTAGTGAGGATTTAATTTATTAACATAGTAAGATAAATTCCCTCATAATAGTGTTGTTTACTTTACAAAATAGTAGAAAATCTTACATAAAATCAAGCAACATCCTGTCATCACTACTTACTAAAATATCAAATGCTCTCCAAAGTGGACAGAAAATAAGTGTACACTTAGTTGGAAAGAGTTTTCAACTCCCTTAAATGCCTTTTTGTTTTTCTACATGGTCCACATCAGCGTCAAATGAGCTATTTCCCGTGTCTCTTTCTCCTCCTCTTACTCCAGAAGTCCCACTGTAGTGACAAATCTCAAATAATTCCTAACACACCTATTCTGCAGTCTGCACCAAACACATTCCACACTATGTCACAATCTTACGCATTAGCAGTGAAGTCTCAGACGATTGACATGTTCACAGCCCTATGTCACATAAAAGACCAGCTAATGCAAAATTTCCTTTATTTTTAAAGTTCTCAGCATGGTTCGCTATGCAACTGTCCAAACAATAAAGGTCACTTCTCTTGGTGCCTAGACAGCTAAATTGAGGAGTGAGAAAATTCCTGTTCTCCCTTTGCATTAACCTATTGAAATACTATTTTACAGTAAAAGCCATCCTTCTGCCTTCCCATTTCCATATGTCTCTAGCCATCAGTGAAAGTTTTACCTGTTAAATAATCCAACCAAACAGTTAAAATTCAGCGATTTCCCAATTCTTTATGATGGCCGTGCTCACCTTGGACTTGGCCATACCTTTGGGATTGGTTGGAATCAAGTGACACTAGCATCGTTGATGAATGAGATAAGATAGATTAAATGGAGGAGCGCTCAGGGGTATTATGCTATAAAATGGTTTTAAGACCAGTAATATTATTTAGGAGTGAACGTTGGGCCTCTACCAAAACATCCACAAAATGAGTGATGCACAACTGCACAATATAAGACGAGAAATGTCACATTAGAAGTACATAGAAGCAGCACATAGAGGACAAGATGATTTCAGTAGGCGTGAAATCATGATGACTAAAGGTGTTCGGATGAGGTAGGCCTAGAGTCACTTGAAATGAAATTATCTCAAAAACCCTAAAATCGCTTAGAATCCATGCAAACCAGGCAAAAATAGTAGAAAATGGAATCAAAAGATTCATATTAGCAATCCTAACTTGTGGAGATTAAGGTTTGAGGTTTAGTCATGTTGGTACACTTGCATTGGGTCCAGTGATTACTAGGAAACTTTTTGGTAGATACTGCATGTCAGTAGAAAATGAATATTGGAATCACAAACTATTGAATATTGGAGTGGATAGCAAGGACTGGTATAGCCCACCCCAAATAGCTTGAGATTGAGGGAGTTGTTTGCGTAGATCTTGGAGAACATCTATTAGATCTTTTTTTATATAAGTATCTATTAGAAGATCTTTTAAATCTTCTTAGCTGGTTAAGTATACTAATTTTGATTTTGAACCTGCACAGTGAAAATATTGTGCAACAAGAGTGCCCTAAATTGTTCTCCTTGTCATATTAGTCCATAGTACATTTGATTCCTTCATCGGTTCTGCACCTTGTATACTAAAGCTTCCACCTGCTGGACTAGATCCACTAAAGTTCAAGTCTCTCCTTTTACCTGTAAATGTATGCTTTTTTTGGTATTCGAACCAGCACAGGGATAAGAAAAGAAAAAACTTCTCGGAACGGTGGAAAGAAATAAAAAACCTTGCGGAGTGAAAAACTTGTGCAACTATAGTGCCTTTGAATCTACATCCTTATATCATGCTACGTTTGCTTTCTTCGTAAGTTCTTCACTTCTTGCTCTAGGGCTGCCACTTGCAGGCTATATCCATTAAAGTTCAAAATATCTGTTTTTCTGTAAAGTTACTTCTCCGGTCATGGTGTAGCATACCAACTTTAGGATTCCAAAATGCTTTCTTATCAATCACGGTGAAGGAATATATGTTTTTTTAATAGAAACAGTGAAAGCATATACGTAAGAAACAACCAGTTTCTATACACAACATCGGGAGACCTTTTCCTTTTTTGTACATGTTTTGGAGCACCCATGAGATTCCTGGAAAGATAGATTGTTAGGATATAGCATCATTACTCTTTGTAAAGAATGTCACTTCGTCTACTATTTTTCATATGGTATGTACAACTTTTGTATATAGAGATTTCCTTTTAAATTTTCATTTCAATTAAATCAAGATGCTAAGAGATATAAATAGAATCTGCAAATAGCAGTTTTTCTCTTCTAAAACATACTGCAACTCCAAAAGCAAACCAGAAAACCTAATTATGGCCATTAACAGCAACAATTTCCAAAATACCTAAAATGCTCCTACTTTAAGCTGAATAGGCTCCTAACTTAAACCCTAGCCTAAACAAATAAACGAAACTGACAAAAGCTTAAAAAATATATAAGATCCTAACACCCAATATAAATTATGATTTCTTTCCTTTCTCTACCATTAAATCACCCTGCAGCAAGAAGTACATAGCTAGGTTCTAGGATGTAATTTAGTAATACTAAATGTACCCAATATGTGGAGGTAACAGGTAAGAAATAAGGTGATAGAAACCATTGAGAGATTACTACAAAGGAGAACTTTAAGGAGTTTCAGAATTTTATTGAAGGGATATCTCATCAACTCTGAAGGCTTGGCAAGAGTTGCTAAAAGGAAAGTGCATGAAAATGTTAACTACCAAACCAAGCAAGGGGAAGCAGCTAAGGAGGGTGAAGTCGCCAAAACTGGATAGGCATTAACTTTCATGCATAAGCAGCCTTATATGAGTAAAATATTAGAACAACTTCATATCTCTAGCTATTAGGTGGAGTATGAATATTACATTCAGCTCTAGTACTATAAGTTAGTTGACTCCTCGACCGAGGACTCCAGTCAAAGCAGATTTTGTTCCAGATCACTGACAAGCATAGTTAATGAATTTTTGTTGTTAAGTTAAAAATATAATTATGTACATTTTAACTAGCAGAAAGTCTCATTTAATGTAAATCGATGCGTATAGTTAACATCTGCACACCCCTCAACATAAGGGAGGCAAACACCTGATAACTAGTATACTTATCCATTTCATTTGTTCTCCCTCGCCTTGATTCATTCAGATGAAGAACACTAGAGAAAAGATGTTTCTTCATCAATTTACCCGTCAGAGTGATTTTCCAAAACAAGCTCATATAAGGCATGCATGTTAAGATGAAGGAATCATGTGAAATATTAGAGTTAATTTGTTTTGACTTTTGACAGTGAACACTTTCATCTCAAAAACGAAAGGAGAACAAATAAGTTAGAACGATATACTATTTTGATTATCGATGACCTCAAGAATATTTGGTGAGTTCTGTCTGCAGTTTCTCAGTGTGGGTTTTCAGATGTCGAAAACAGTTATTCCTTCCTAGAAATGTTTTCCTAGTTCCCTGCCAGGGAGTCGCAACTCGTCACTTGCCTTACGTGACTTTTTTTTATAAGGTCAGTTGACCTTCATGACTATTCTTTCCATTGACATTTCTCTGGGTGTAAATATTATACTGTATTAAAAGTTACATTATTCATGCCACGTTCATATGAAATTTTGAATCAATTTAAATGGGTAATATTGATCTTTCTTGTTCTTTTTCTTCTGGAACCACTGTGAAAACAACTCTACTCTTCCACACCTAGTGGAAGTAAAATGATAAACATGAGACGAAGTATAAAAGTGTAGAAAACTAAGAGAGAACATATTCTACTGCAAGCAACATGAAAATGGAAAGAGAACAAAGATAACATTAAAGCGGCCTATGCCCATCTTTAAGTAAAAGGTTCAGAACTTGAATTACTTTTGCATACAAAAAGCTCAAGATAATTTAAGAGAAAAGCAAGATGAAACCTTTCCACTTGTTTTAAAAATTCTAAAACAGTTGCAGTTGTTCCATCTTTTTTTCTCCCTTTAACTGCCTAGACCAGAGACGACATTGCTTCTATCATTTACCATATACTCCGCCCACTTTTATTTGATTGTTGGGGTTAGGAACTTTTTCTTCATTTCCCCACTTTTTGGGAGGTTTAGAGTCGCCCTGAGATGACTAATAACAAAGAAGAAGCCAAACATTTTTTCAATCAGATGGGTAAACATTTGCTAGCAAATTCAGTCCATTTTGAGGCGAAAGAAGAAGACAAGGAGCTATTCTTAAATTCTCTAAAGTGAGAAATCATGAGTTCTATTGAATTGGATACCATCTTAAAGGTAACTGCATAAAGTTTGAAACCAAGGGATGGCCTGAGAAAAATTCAAACACACAGAGAAGCATTCAAAATGCAAAGGGATGCTGCAGTGCTGGAAAGCAAACTTAAGGTTGTTAACCTACCTTTATGGAGTGATAGAAGGGATGTTCCACGTTTATTTATTGAGCTACATGGCACCTTAATATCTTTCCAAAGCTTCTTATACTCCTCATCATCATAGGGCCTCATCAATAAATTCAGAACCTCCTTCCTGTAGCCAGAATCTATAATTGACGCATTTGGGTTGCTGATAGGCTGACTGGGATCCTCCAGCTTGATACACAAAATTAGAAGCCAATGCAACACGAGTTATCATGCAGAAATAAAACTAAGAGGTAACATAAAAGGAAGGAAGAGGAGGGAGGGGAAGAGGGACCAAGATAACTAGTGAAAGTAGAAGAAGAATTGAAATAGTACATTCTCGCTATGTTCCACTGAAAATACAAAGGGGTTAGAGCTACTGCCCATGCCTAACTCTGCATCAACGTTCTGAACAATTTCTACTTCACTTTGGGGGATCTCCTCCTTGAGAGCTTCATAAACCAAATAACAATTATTTCCAAATGAAGATTTGAGACAGCAATCTTCGTAAACAGGTTTTCTTGCGAGAATCAAATAAATCTTACAATCAGAATCTTCTTTTGGTTCTGTCTTTAATCTCACGTCCATGAATTTGCCACCATTCAGTGTCTTCTGCTCCTTACCAGGTACAATCTTCACTTCAGTACTGTGGTTTCTGTTACCTAAATCCCTATCTACCATCCTTTGCTTCAGACTCAAGATCCCATCTTTCATCTTATGCTTCTCAACTACGGAGGTATTCCTATTCTTTCTCGCGTAAGTGTCTAGAGCTTTTGAACTCCCTAATTTGTACTTTTCCCTAACACTATCCTGATCCTTTCCAACTCCATGAATCTCCCACTCCCTATCATTTGTTAGGTTCCTCTGACAATCATATTCGTGCTCATCATCAGATCCGTCCTCTTTCTCATACTTTAGGAACACGGGCAACCCATTCTGATCACTAGCTTTAAGAACATATGAAGTTCCATCTGGCTTAGTGTTAGCCAAGAAAGTCATATATTGCGGGTCAGCTTCAACATCACTACAACTAGAATTCTCCCTATCATAGGCAGCTCCCACGTCAGCATCCTTTGTTGATAACCCAGCATTATCTTGATCCACAAAAACACATCTTTCCAGTGCTTTATGATCCCCAAGCCCAGTACCTTCCCTATCATACTTCTTCTTTCTATTTAGACGACAAAAATCATACATTAAATCCCAATCCTGCATTCCAGCTTCCTCCATCCAATCAAATTCAATTTCCAAGAAACAAAAAACCCAAAATAAACAATGCAGTTAATCTTGTTTCAGCCAGATAACCACATACAACGACTAATCAGTGTTTCATCCGTTCACTTTCAAACAGCCGACATAAATATCTGTACAATAGAGGCAAAAATGACTAATCTTTGTTTTTAAAATCAAGAAAATGGGAGACATTAGTTTAAAAGAAAAAGTACTCCCGGATCACAAGCATTTCTTCTTAAATTTCTCTTTTTAGTTACTCTCTTCATTCCAGTTTATCTGACACTATTTCCTTTTTCGGGTTGTTCCAAAAAGAATGACACCTTTGGAAACAATTTAACCTGAACTTTTTTTTACCCCTAATGACAAACTTTGATAGCATATACACATTTTATGAATGTATATAACAAAAAGTGTCAAACGTCCTATAGCCATGCTACAAGTTTCAAAAGTTATTTTTTCCAGTTACATGAAATGAGACGGAAGGAGTAAAATCAAGGGGTTCCTACGCACTTACATATTTTAACGGGATGCCGATGGCAACCACTGAACCAAAGGTCATTCCAAATAAGCTTCTATAGCCACACACACACACAAAAATGTATAGAAAAGCAATGGAAAAAATCGCATGCAGAAGCAAGGTAAAACGATTAAGCGAACTGTGAGCAAAAAAGCGTAATAAATCAGTACATCGCCTAGCCGGAGAGTCGACGGAGAAAAAGCAAAAGAGCGTCGGAATTGCGATAATATTGAGACGTAGACAAACGCAGCGTGGAGCAAAATTGAAGAAGAGTGTAAAATGCAGCCTATTTGTAATTTCCTTCATTTACACACCTTCAAAATTTCGAGGGTGTTGACCCTAACTTTTTTTATTTTAGCTTAAAAGTCATTTTAGTTTGACCAATAAAATTACTCTCTTGCCCTTATAAGTTTTTATAATACCAAAAGTACCTTCTTATTTTCTCTTTATCTTCATTTTTATAATACCAAAGTTTTTATATTTTTATTTTTTAATAAGAAAAAGTGCTTACCACCACTTGTTTGCCAAACACTTCAACAACTTTTTTAAGCTTCAGCACTTTTATCCAAACATGTAAGTGCTAATTTATAAAATAAGCTCAAGCACTTAAAAGCTGCTTTTAAGCATTGTGCTTAAAAGCCACTTTTTTTTAAGCCAATCCAAACGGGCTCTTCATAATGTCCAAAGTTTCCCCTTAAATATTAAATTAATATTTAAAGATTCTATCTATGGTGTAAGTAATAGATAGAATATTAATTTTATCTTGCCTTAAATAGAAACGTTTAGCTCACGTAAGATACTTTGACTATTGGACAGGAAAAAAAGAAAAAAGAAGAGAACAGTTTGACTAAACCAATGACTAAATTAACGTGCTGTATGGGAGTATTTTGATGAGTCTCTAACCGAAATGTTATTTTTTTTTGGATTTAAAATACTTTTTTTAGGTGAAAAGAAACTTAGTTACTAAAATATGTAAAACACGGTTAACAATCACGTTTTTCCTTAATGGTCATTAAGGTACAAGGCGCTTTAATACTGCGTCTTACTTAGAAGCTGATAAGATGGCTATGTAAAGCACGGTTCATTACTACATTTTATGTGAAACACAGTAAAAAATCGTATTTTATATGTTTTGTGGGTCCACCAATACTTATGCGCTTAACTGACATAACAATAATTCAAATATGTAAAAGAAAATTTTACCACCTATATAATAGGTTAGTACCCTATTTATAACATATAAATACCATGGTGTATGCTCTTTGCTGACGACATAGTCTTGATAGACGAGACGAGGGCTGGTGTTAATGCGAGGTTGGAGGTCTGGAGACAGACCCTCGAGTCTAAGGGTTTTAAACTAAGCAGGTCTAAGACAGAATATCTAGAGTGCAAGTTTAGCGCCGAGTCGAGCGAAGTAGGTTGGGACGTGAAGCTGGGATCTCAGGTCATAGCCAAGAGGGACAGTTTCAGATATCTTGGATCAGTGATTCAAGGGGACGGAGAGATTGACGGGGATGTCACTCACCGTATAGGAGCGAGGTGGTTGAAGTGGAGGCTCGCATCAGGAGTCTTGTGTGACAAGAAAGTTCCACAGAAACTCAAGGGGAAGTTTTATAGAGCGGTGGTTAGACCTGCCATGTTGTATGGGGTGGAGTGCTGGCCTGTGAAGAACTCTCATGTCCAGAGAATGAGAGTTGCGGAGATGAGGATGCTCAGGTGGATGTGCGGGCTCACCGGATTAGATAAGATTAAGAATGAAGTTATTCGGGAGAAGGTGGGGGTGGCCCCAGTGGATGAGAAGATGCGAGAAGCGAGACTCAGGTGGTTTGGGCATGTGCGGAGGAGAAGCCCTGATGCACCGGTGAGGAGTTGTGAGCGACTGGCGGTGGTTGGCGCGAGTCGAGGCAGAGGGAGGCCCAAGAGGTATTGGGGTGAGGTGATTAGGCAGGATATGGCTAGAATGGGGATTTCCGAGGACATGACCCTTGATAGGAAAGTTTGGAGGTCTAGTATTAGGGTTGTAGGGTAGGGCCTTCTAGAATTCTTAGTACTTCGGTTAGGGGCTGAGTGGGGTTTGGTAGCGATCTCTATAGTTAATTAATGTATTGTGTTGTGCCTCTTATGGTAGTAACCGATTGGTATTATTGCATGTCATTCTACTTTTGGTTTTATGTTTAGATAATTATTTATTTGATTTATCCCGGATTTACTAACATTGTTTTGTTTTGTTTTGTTTGTTGATTTTCTCTCTCTTTTTCTGAGCCGAGGGTCGGCCGGAAACAGCCTCTCTACCCTTCGGGTAGGGGTAAGGCCTGTGTACGTATTACCCTCCCCAGACCCCACTTTGTGGGAACATACTGGGTAGTAGTTGTTGTTGTTGTTGTTGTAAATACCTTTTTAAGATTTTACATAATATAATAACCTTTTTTATTTTATAGCAAAAAATTTAAATTTAATACTTTCCTATATTTAATCCTTATTAGATGGTACAAAATATTTCTCTCTCGTCAATTTATGGTATAACTTCCATTTTTTGTGAAATGACGCCGCTTAATACAACTTAATAGACCTAAATACAGATTCACCTTCCCATGGTTTGACCTGAAACGTTAATTTTTTCCCGCTTAATACAACTTAATGCACCTAAATACAAATCATAATTTAGATGAATCCCTGTTTGTGTGGCATCATTTCATATTGTATTATTGAATACAATTCCTTTAATACACTATATACATTATAAAATAACGTAAAATATATCTATATTACGTAATATAGGAAAATATTTCTATTTACCTTTTGTGCTTAAAAAAACAAAAGAAACCCGCTTACCCATCACATTTTAGTTGGGTCGGGTCTAATAATGATCAGTACACCTCGGGAAAAACAATATTTAGTCAGCAATCAGTCTTGTTCTACCTCATCCTAAAAGCTATTCTTCTCACATTCCAAACATCAGATATCGCACTCGGAAAAAATGGAGTTGGAGGTGAGAGTCGTCGGAGGAATCGAGAGCTGTTTCGTGTCGTTACCGGTGAGCTTAATCCAGACTCTCGAGTCCACCACCGCTTCCGGCTACCTTCCTCCTATTCTAGCCCTCGAACTTCGCTCTCCTCAAAACGCTAACCAAGTCTGGCGTGTTGCTTGGTCCGGCGCCGCTTCTTCCCATCCATTTCCTAATTCTATTCAGGTTCACACACCTCAATCTCTCAAATTTTGCTAACGAATTTAACTAATAACTGGAAATGTTCATTTTTTCTTTTAGTTTTGTGTGATTTATGTTTTTTGTTGTGTGGATGAAGATTGCAAAGCAATATGCCGAGTGTATTGGATTGTCGGATCGTGCAGTGGTTCGAGTAACAGCACTGTCTAATTTGCCTAAAGCTACTATGGTTACCATAGAGCCTGATACTGAAGATGATTGGGAAGTTTTGGAACTTAATGCTGAGCATGCCGAGCAGGCTATTTTAAAGCAGGTGCTTATAATTACTATATGTGTTGTTGATTGAGAATGTGTTGTTTCACTTGTACACAGTTTTTCCTCGTTTTTTTAATAACTGTGGTAGACCAGATACTTTGTCTACCAAGGCTTGGGCAGATGAAAGAAATCACCTAGTGGTTTTTAGCAAAGAAAAGTTTTTCCTCGTTCTTGTATATCTTATGTTTTATTATTTACAGGTTTTCCTGTAGCTTTTGCTTATAAAAGGTTAAACTTTAAATGCAGTGGATACAAAACTACCAGGGTATGATGTTTTATGTGAACCTTATCTATCACCTTAATCGTGATATTAAAATTTCATGAGGATACGATGCATAGGACAAATGACATTAGTGTTTAAGCCATGTTGTTTCTAGCAAACTGCTTCTTCCCCTAAATATAAGTTAAAAAAGAAATAACAATGACAGAGGGCATGACCACCACTAATGGGATTTGTTGGGGAGGCAGAGAGGTATAGCTGCACAGTGATATGTTTATTTGTATACTTTTTCCATGTTGCTCCGCTGCTTTCTTGCTTTAGGGTGGCAGATTTCCGTATTTGTTTTTGTCTGATACAATAATAAACCTCAAGTCATACAGTTTTTAAGAAGGGTTCAATTGAATTAACGCTGTGAACTATGGACATTTCTAAGAGAAATGGCAAAGGATAAGAGACGCTTATGGGTTTTGGTTAGCATGAGGCAAAATATGCCTCTTTCCTAACTAGCTTAAAACAAATTTATGAAAGATCGACCTGTTTTGATGATGTGATTCTTAGCTCAACCCTGTGTTACATGCGAAAAAAGAATCATACCTTGGTTGCTGACTGTCATCCTTTCTCTTTGCTCTTGGTGTTTGGTTTATTGCTTAAAGTTCAGCTAGAAAGTACTAAAAGTTTCATTTGGAATAAGCATGAGCATCTTTAATGTTACTTGTAGGAGGGAATGCTTGAGATTGTTTCAGACCCTTCTTACTCTCTAGAATTTACTGTTTGTTAACACAAACGAAGTACTTGTGTTGATTGGAGTTGTAGTTAATACCTGGAGTAGTTGAGGTGAGCAAGCTGGCCAGAGCTCGACAGTTATTTAAAAAACAACAAAATGAATCCCATTCCTGGAGAAAAAGGAGGAAGATACTCGTTTTAATTTTGTAAACATATCAAAAGACCTACTGAACTTATGTCATAACATACTCTTTTTGTTTCACACTAGATTCCACATTTCTCATCTGGGTCGTGCCAAATTAGTATCCAGTTTGATCATTTAGACCATATTACCACCTATTCTAGCCATTCTAAAGTTTTTCCTGGTTCCGCACTTTCAGTTCACTCCCCATTAGATCAGAAAAGATAATCTATCACCTGGCCTATAAACCCACTTCTTGGAGGGTAATCCATATTCAAGTTAGTATACTATTCTGTCTATAATTTTCTTTCAAGAAGTCAAACACCATGTTTAACTTGAAGCCATGGGAATGATACTGTTTTCTTGAAGTTGACCACTACTCAACCATTGTGTATTTTATGCAGGTTGGTATTGTCCACGAAGCAATGCGATTTCCTTTGTGGCTGCATGGGCAAACAATTATAACATTCAAAGTTTTTTCAATCTTTCCGCTCACCCCGGTAGGTAAGAGGATGTTAATTTCTTGGTTGATGTATGTGATTTATTGCCTATAAGAACTTGGTTGCTAAACTTGGAAGCTTGCCCCTTTACTGGAATGTAAAGTTTCAAAGGAAGATGCATGTTTTGGAGTTTAATGACTACTTTCTTTCATGTATTCTCTGACAATGTTGCCTGTATCTTTGTATTACATACAAGAAAGAGAAGATAATTGCTGGTATCTGTTACCGGGGCCTACCATTTACTAATACCACGGATTAAGGCTTTTATTTTTAAATAACTGATAAATCCTCGAGGCTAGTGGAGCACAGTTCAAAACTCGGTGGATAATGGGCTCGCCCCTCTACCGGGTTTTTGTCTACAGTAGGGTTTGAACACATGACATGCACCTAATTCATACATCACAAGTTGCTCTCTCCCCATTAGACCAAAGCCCTGAAGCACCATGGATTAGTCTTCTTATTTTCATTTAATCAAGTACCATTTATTTTATCTAAAGGCTTCTATTTGCCTTCATTTAATCAAATATCAATCCTTATACAAGGAGGGAAAGAAGATAATGGTATATAACAATTTGATATATGTTGCATATTTGCAGTATGCTTGCTGGAGTTTTTTCCTTTCGCCCCTCTCCCTTTTAGCGTCAGGTTTGTTAAAAGAAAAACTGAGGTTTGTGTCAAATGAGATCAACAATAGCAGGACATATATAATGTTCTTTTCACGTGCTTAATATGGTTTTTGAGAACTTCAAAATCTTGAAAAGCTGACTTGCCCGGTTATCAGTACAACTTGTACCAGGAACTGAAGTTGCTGTTGCTCCAAAAAGGCGAAAAAGAAATATTAGTTCAGGTGACGATACCATGACGCAAGATGATAAGATTTCGGTCTCAAAGGCACTATTGAGAGTCCAAGATACTGGTGATCAATGTATTCATAAATACGAGGCTGATGGAGTTGAGATGAGAGTGGTTTTGACCTCTGCTATCTTCATTCATCCAGAGACGGCCAGTATATACTCTTTTGAACCTCTTCAGACTGTGGTAATAATTCCCAGATTGCTTCCCAAAGAGACTAAGAAGAATCAGGAGACAGATAGCCGTAGATTGAAAAATAGTGTAACTTCAAAGGAAGTGAATGTAGGGGGTGCACCTGACAAGCACGATATCCATCAAGCAATGGTTCGTCTAATATTTTCAGAATCAGTGGCTAAAGGACATATAATGCTTCCTCAGTCTCTTCGGCTTTATTTGAGAGCGGAGTTACACTCATGTAGGTTTTTCTTTGCAGAACTAAATTGATGCACCAATTGCAGAGAAGCTGGTGTTATCTAACAGTTCAATTTATTACTCATTATTCGGCTCAGACTTGTTGGTATTTTAGGAAGCAAGTTACTTATATTATCATTTCTTATTAATTTGTTTTTCATATACCATTTGAACTATTCTATTGTTTGCAAGATTTTTTCCTGTTTTGTCACCCATACCTGAGTATGATCCAACTTCCATAGCAATTAAAAAAAATATGATCCAACTTTCATAGGAAACAGAAAAATTGGGAAGATCACATTCATTTCTTCCATTGGTTCATTGATTGATAATTGTCCAACTTGCTAATAGCCACTCCTTAAAAACCCCTCTTGTCAAAAAAGCAACGGAAGAACCTCAAAAGAATTGGACATGTTACCTGACTAAAATGTTTCTCCTATCATGTTCAGGATTCTGTCAAGAATAAATTGGTTTGCTTGCAATTATTTCACCTTTGTTTTCTTACTGTAGCTCTGAAAAATTACTTTAATTCCAGGTGTTTATGTGAAGAGATTCAGTGTCAAATTGAAGAAAGAGATTCCTTTAGTTTCGCTTTCACCTTGTGAATTCAAGATACTCCAAGAGAATGGGGTTTCTGAAGAAAATAATGCTGAAGTTTTGGGTAACAAAAAGAATAATAAAATAATAACAACACTTCTCAGAACCAATTCAGACATTGAGATGGGTAACATTGACTGGTCAACCCATGAGAAAATTGCCACAGCCTTTTCTTCTGAATCTAGCAAGGAAGACAAAGAAACGAGCGTCAAGTCTGATATCAAAAAGGGCATTGCAGCTCTTTTGCATAGATGGTGTCTTGCACAACTACATGCTGTCACGCTAAAGGCTGGAGTGGAAGTGAAATCATTGATTTTAGGAAACACAACTTTGCTTCACTTCAAAATGAAAGATGACAGATCCATAAAACATGGTGTCCAAACAATGAATGGTGGAGAAGCAGCACTAGATGTTGTGTATGTGTTGTCAATTTCTGGTGAATCAATACATGGCGAAAAGATTGATGGATATGAAGTTGCATTTGATGAAGGAAGCAAGTTAACTACTACTCCCGAAAGCTTAGAACCTTGGCTTGGAAGGCTTCAACTGGGCAATGGTCTCTCCATTAGGACTGTCAGGGAGAAATGCTTTGCTAAAAGCACCAGTCTTACAATTTCTTCATTAGACTGGATGGGAATGGCTGCATCTGATGTGATCAATAGTAGGTATTTCCTCGTTTGATTAGTGTTAAATCATCTAATTGCCTTAATGGAACCCTAAATGCATTGAGATTTATAGGAGCTGTATAACTGCAAATTTTCTACCCTTCTTTGAGAACATCTGTCTTTTACTGTGTAAATGAAGATATATTCCAACAGTAACTTTAAATTATGGGAAAATTATGCTTCTTTCCGAAATGCAACATGCCGAATTGCCTTATAGGTAAGTAAGACTTGATAAGCCGGAGTATGTTTGTGTAAGAATAAGGGACAGCACACAAAGGGAAAAAGGAAGGTATAAATAGAGTATTGAAGGGATTGATAACGTGGATAATTTGGAAAGGAAAGAGATAGGCATATGAAGAGAGGGAAACAGTGCATACCACTAGTTGACCTGGGAAAAGAAATTTTGGGGTGGTGAAAGACACTTTCTTCTGTCCAAGCATTGGGGCTTTGGTGATAAAGTTGCTTTCATGTGAGATGGAGAGGTAGAGAGCTTTCTAACTATTTCCTACGTTAGCAGATGGCTGTCACATACTATGTATGATAAAAGATGGTTTGGGTCGTTGAGTACTGGAATAAGTATTTAAGCTGCAAAAATTTTCAAATGGGAGAGCATGAAGTGCCAAATGCTGGAGGAATACAAGAATGCAAAGTGCAGTTTATGGTATTTGAGTACTTCTTTGTTTTCTGATACTTTTAGGCTTTTAGCAATCTCAGTTTTCAAAATCCCATTCTTATTAGTTGATGGAGAAATAAATCCACATAATAATAACTAAGATGCGTTTGGTGGGTAATTAGATGGAGTAATAATTTTTGCAATTTTAACTGCCAGTGCTAAGTTATCACAGCCATTGACAATTTGACATCAGTGAAGATCTTGAAAGGTTTCAGCTTTAACCGAAAAGATTGTGAACCATATTTGTGTTATGTAATGCTGCAGTATGTCAAAGAGTTGTGCATGCATTTATTTCTTGTTGTCTGCCAAGCTAATATTGTGGCTGGTGAATTTTTTTTGTATTCAGCTAAATACTATTTTTCCCCCCTTGGAAAAGGGGAAAATTTCCAAGGGAAAAAAAAATACTCCCTCTGTTCCAGTTTATGTGAGCCTATTTCCTTTTTGGTCCATTCCAAAAAGAATGAACCCTTCTATATTTGGTAACAATTTAGCTTAAACTTACAACTTTACTCTTAATGACTTTTATAACCACACAAATACTCTGGGCCCCATTTGGACTTGTTTAGGACCACAAATTCCAAAAGTCTTCATTTTTCGTGCCCAGTCAAACAAGATCACATAAATTGGAACGGAGGGATTAGTATTTAACTGATTAAAAAAATAATAATTCATCACTTGCATAGTCTTTTTTTTCCCCAGTTACATACTATTTTTTTCCCCTTGGCTGAATGCTATCATTACTTACAGGGTTGGTAGTTCTGTTATCTTCAGCGTCTTGGATGTTGTCCAGTGCTTATGACTTTCCGCTGCCAGGACATATTCTAATCCATGGACCTTCTGTGAGTTCCCTTTTTCCAGTTCCTTTTTGTGTGTATGTGCTGAATATTTGGATGTTGAAATATCTGGAGAAGCTTGAAAGTGACTAGATGGTTTACAAGCTACCTTTATGGTGTTTCCTTTTCGTTTGTGTTTTCCCCTCTCTCTGCTGGTATAATGTTTGGTTCCTTGAGAGATGGAATAGTGTAGGAAATATTAAGCAATTTGTCTCTCCTTTCATGCTTTCCAAGCTATGTTGCGCGGACTCTCCAAAATGCTGCCGCACCCGCGTCGGATCCTCCAAAAATACAATACTTTTGGAGGATCCAACACGTATCTAGCGATATTTTGGGAGGTTCGGAGCAACATAGTTTCCAAGTCAAAGGGGAAAGAAAAGAAGAACTGAAAGGTCATCATAATAAAGACTAACCTAGTGAAAAGGAAGACGTACTGTACTTACTTCCCATATTATTTGACTTGCTTTGATTGTCTAGAGCATTCTTGCAATGGTCCCGGATAACTTGGTCCCTGCAATTTTTGGACCATTAGCTATGCGAAGCCTACAAGATATAAAGTAGGACACAATGCAGGGACCATGCAAGTATCTTGGCTTGGTGTTATATGAGTAGAGTCGGCTTATCTCAGACTCAGAGGATAATTCATGCTTGTGTCTTCTTATCTTTCTTTGACGAGAACTTATAGATTTAGGAAGAAGCCAGAAAAAGAAGAAAAACCGAAGGAAGAAAAATTACCAACCACCAAAGGCTAGAATCTTAGGATGGAAGGGACTTGAATGGCTTCCACTCTCTTGAGGAAGCTGAATGAGTCTAAACACTCATATCTGAAATCTGTCTCCATGAGATGGAAAGATGGAAGAGTTGGATCATAGCATCTCAGAGATGGCAGATGTTCCTTGGTGTTTTCAATGTAAAATAGTGATGCAAAGCAGCTTAAAGGAAGCTGTTATATGCTGGATGGAAAGGATGGGGAAAAGACAACATAAATATATACGGCTGAGAAATTCCACCTTGTATTTTACAGGTGATTTGGAATGGAAAAATCACTGGTGTTTGAATTTAGTTGTTTTCTGGCATGAATAAGGTTGTTAATTAGGCTTTTAACTCCTTGTTTGGCCTTCAATCTTAAAGGATGAGCCCAAGTATCAAAATGCAAAAGTTACTAACGGTATCTTTTGTCCTGTAAAGATAGTTTGCAACCGTTCATTGAGGAATAATTGTTTGTATATCATCCTTGCTTATACACACTGTCTACAAAAGTTATGAATCTCTGGCCAAAACTGAAGGAAAATGGACAACCGAACCAGTGAGAACGTCTTATGGTGTCGGTGTATGGAAGTCAATTAGGAATCTCTGGCCAAAACTGATTAACAAATGCAAGTTCAAGGTAGGAAATGGTAGAAAGATTTCATTGTGGGATGACAATTGGCTGGGACAAGGACCATTGAAGGATATTTATCCTGACATTTATTCCTTGAATCAGCAACAACAAATAAAACTATATGAGGCATGGACTTATCGGGATGGAATCTTACATTCAGAAGAAGGTTAAATGATTGGGAGATTGAAAGAATAATTGACTTTTACAATACCTTGGAACGATTTAGTGGTATTAACTCTAATCAAGATCTTATGGTATGGCAAAGACATAGGCAGGGGAGGTTTACTATTGGGTCTGCTTACAAGGAATTCAACGTGTATAACAATCAAGTGGGTTGGTGGCCATGGAAAGATGATATGGAAAGTAAAAATTCCGTATAAGGTTGCTTGCTTTACATGATACTGGCAAAAGAGGCAGCATTAACACAAGACAACTTAATCAAAAGAGGATTCAATCTGTGCTCCAGATGTTACTTATGTGAAGAAGAGGCAGAGACGATTAGTCATCTTTTTTTGCACTGCAAAATCACTGCACAACTATGGAGAATATTCATCAGTCTAAGGGGAATTTCATGGGTAATGCCGGGGAGAATTAATGATGTTCTACATTGCTGGAATAAAGAGGGCAACAACTCTAGCTATAAAGAGAGATGGAGAATAGTTCCAGCATGCGTATGGTGGTCAATATGGGAAGAGAGAAATCAAAGATGTTTTGAAGATAAGTCCAATAACATCGAGAAGATAAAGATGAAATGTTTGGCTCTTTTTTATTTTTGGTGTAAAGGAAAATATATGGAGGACCATGAATCCATTTTTGATGTTCTAGATGCATTGTGAGATGATTAATATTTTCTTTTACGCATTTCCCTTGTAAATATGGGTGACTTCACTATTTTAGGGAAGTCTTTTTATTAATATATAATATGTTACCTTCTTCAAAAAAAAAGTTATGAAAAAGGATGTGCGGTAAGGAAGCGTACAGTCACAAGGTGCTGAGCTACCTTTAATAGTAATGGTATCCTTTAGGATATGTCCTGGAATTTATGGATCTAAACGGAATGATTGTTTAGAAATCCAATGTGCGTAATATGTGGGACGTAAGTTGATAAATGTAACTCTATCTCTATTATTTATCTAGGTTAGTTGATTTAGTATGATTTTGACCTTGACTAATGTGAATCTTACAATATTATTGCAAACTGTTGAATGAACCCCAATTTGAACATTTCTTCTGTTTTTAGGGTTCCGGGAAAACATTATTAGCTACAGTAGCTGCTAAATTCGCTGAAGAAAGTGAGGACATTTTGGCCCATATGTAAGGATTTGTTTGGTCAATCCCACCAAACCTTTGTTTTCTGTTGGACATCATCTTAACTCCATGTTGAAGCTTCAGCTTGATCATTCGTGATTCTATACCAAGGGATGTGGTCTGACTCTTGTTTCTTCCTGCAGAACTTTTTTATCTTGTTCTAAGCTTGCTTTGGAAAAGCCTTCAACCATTCGTCAAACTTTGCTTAGCTATGTTGCTGATGCATTGGATCATGCACCTTCTGTTGTGGTATTTGATGATCTTGATAGCATTATTGCAGCCTCCTCTGAGTCTGATGCTTCTCAACCTTCTTCCTCATCAGCAGTGCTTGCAGAAAGCTTTACTGATATTATGGATGAGTATGAGGTGAGACTTGCCGTTAGAGCTTTAAAGGAGCTACTTTAATATTTATCCAAGGCTTGATTTATGTTCAATCGTGTTTGAGTCTATATTGGAACCTCGATGGCCAGCTTGATTTCTGTTCTCGTCTTAGGATCTGTGCTAACTCAGTTTCTCTTTCCCATAAAATGACGGAAGACTATTTGCTTCTGAATGAGGTAGAAATAACACAACGGATGAGAACATTAAGAGGTCGTTTGGTAGAGTGCATTAGAAAAAGTAGTGCATGCATTTGCTTTGTATATTAGTAATACCTTGTTTGGTACACTTTTTTAACCTATGTACAACTAATACAAGCATTAGTTACACACCCTTTTGGTTTATCCTAGGTATAAGCTAATACATAGCAAACCATAGTATTAGCAATACCAAGATTATTAATACATGTATAAGTTTAGATAACGACAAAATGGCCCCTTCAAATTTTATACTTGATTAAAATTCTTTTTACCCGCTTTTCATTAATGTAAATAAGATACGGGTTGACAAATTTGCCTTCTCTAATTTTTTCCACCCCGTTTTCTAATATTAAATTCTTTCAATTAATCATCCCTTATATTGAAATATCATATTTAATTAATAAATAAAAAGCTAAAAAATCGCAATTCCTTTTTGCAATTCCATCTATTTTTTGTTTGTTTCCTATGATGCTTATATTATCTTTCTTATTTTTGTTGTTGTCACGGATTCTATTGTCTATTTTCGTCTTTTTGAGTTGAAGGTCTAGCGGAAACAACCTCTCTACCCCTTCGAGGTAGGGGTAAGGTCTGCGTACATTCTTCCCTCCCCAGACCTCACTTGTGTGATTTTACTGGGTTGTTATTGTTGTTTCTCTACGATTGCAGGATTCTTCCTCTTCCTCTCATGTGATGCCAATTGCTCTATGGACACACCGTCTTGGATTAGGAATTGCACAAACTATATAACAACAAACCCAGTATTATCCCACAAGTAGGGTGTAGGGAGGGTAGTGTGTACGTAGATCTTCTCCCTGAGGTTGTTTCTAATAGACCTCTTACTCAAGGAAAGATGTAACTTTTAATACACCAAACTAAATAGTCGATAAGAAATAATCAGCATAACTAATAACTAATACCCGCATAACTAATACCAGCATTACTAATACACTATTCAGCTCTATGCTTATACACTCACCAAACGACCCCTAAGGATTCTGACACAGTGGAATTCATGTGTCTTTCCTATTTTAATTATGGTGCGACTTTGCTGCCTTCCCATATTATTTTTTCATGAATTTAGACAAACCTAGAAATTTTCATTTTCTTCTAGTCGGGGGAATGGTAGAGGTGCGAGTAAGCTCACGTTACCGGTATTAAAAGAAATCTCTTTCATGCTTGGAGAATATAGTGAAATGCTGGAACAAAGTAGGAGGTAATGTAAGGCAAAAGAAGTGGTGGAAATCTAGCCCTGCTTGCATATGGTGGACTCTGTGGACAGAGAGAAATGCAAGGTGTTTTAAAGATATCAGCAGTCCTATACAAAGAATTAAGTCAAACTGTATTTTTGTTCTTGTTCTCATGGTGCAAAGAAAATTAGGTAGAGGATGCTGAATCTTTACTTGATTTGCTAGGATCACTGTAAAGAATTATAAGTAGTTCTTGTAAGATGAACAAGACTCTGTTTAATTGAACTGTGTAAATAGAGCGGTCAGCATTTCCTTAATGCTCTGATGAATATCTGTTACCATTTTCCAAAAAAAAATTTATGGTAAGTGTCCTTAGCCAAGGGCATTCAAGGTTCGCAATATTATTTGCAACTTCTCTGAGGTCTTGGACCCTTGGGTGATTCATCACAGAGCCTTTTAACTGATAATGCTGTTTCTGTCTGTTAAACAGGAAAAACGGAGGAACACGTGTGGGATTGGCCCAATTGCATTTATTGCTTGCGCACAGTCTCTGACTAAATTACCACAGGACTTGACCTCTTCTGGTTAGTCCATCATCTTTCAGGGAGAAATCAGCTCTATTATTTATGACAGTTTAAACTGTCTTCCTCTATCTTCAGTACCACTATACTTTATTCTTAATCCTAATGTTTGGTTTTTATTATGGCCAGGGAGGTTTGATTTTCATGTTAAATTGCCTGCACCTGCTACCACAGAGCGCGGTGCCTTGCTAAAACATATAATTCTGAAGCGTTCTTTGCAGTGTTCGGATGACATCTTGCTGGATATAGCGTCCAAGTGCGACGGATATGATGCATATGATCTGGTACTTAATTCAGCCCTAAGCTTGGCTAATAACTGACAAACAATTTTATGTATGAATGCTTGCTGCTATCTCGGCCACATATGAATAGCTTTTAGCTTGATCTGGAATGAGTAAATCTATCTCTTCCTGCTCTCCCTTCCAGCTAAACATCAACATTCTTTCCTGATGGTCCCTACCAAAGCAAAACGGTGTTGGGTACAATGTTTCTTGATAGTAAATTGAAAGGACTACTCAGTTGATGTGGTGTCACCTATCTTCTCAACTATTTTCCCTGATTAATTAAGTTGGTTAAGATTGATATTGGGGAAAATAAACATCACTTACAGGTGGCATTAAAGTACGTTCAGGAGAATTGTTAATTTTATCTTAGATGTTCAAACTCCAAACATCCTGCCTTCTGCAAACAATAACAACAACAACAAACCCAGTGTAATCCTACAAGTGGGGTCTGGGAAGGGTAGTATGTATGCAATCTTACCCCTACCTTGGGAAAGTAAAGAGGTTGTTTCCGATCCCGCCTTCTGCAAACAGAGAACAAAAAAGATATTCTCATATTACTTCTGAAAATACTGACCATGTACATAACATCAACTGTAACTTTAAGGAATGCTGAAGACATAATTAAATAAATAAACATATGCTCTCTCTAACAATTTAAGCTTTTAGATGAGATGATCACACACTTCTAACATAGTATAAGAGCAGACAAGAAGTCGTGAGTTCGAGTCTCACTGTCACCGACTACAAAAAAGAATGTCCACATGCTTGGCTCATAAAAAGAATCAAGCCTGCACGTAAGTGAGCCGTGAGCGTGTTGAAGACATAATTAAGTAAATAAAAGTGCGACCTTTCTTACAGTTTAAGTTTTAATATGAGATGGTCATACACTTCAACAAGGAATAAATGAGCTTGATAGTAGAACTGGGAGCTCTTTGTTTTCTAAAGAGAACTCTTCATTTGGTCCTTTGATAAAACAACTTTCCTCTTTATTTAGGAATGTGCGGCTATTTAATTGAGAGATGGCTAGTAGCAGACAACTTAGGTTTTGTCTGTACAGGAAAAATTGGAACGAGAAACTTGTCAAGTAGAAGGATGAACTTGTGAGCCTACTATTATCATGCATTTTACTGCTTATCTTTTGTTTAGTTGGGACTAGGGGTGGCAAAAGGGCGGGGCGGGGCGGGGCGGATATGCATGGGTCGAAAACTGGTAATGCAAAAAACGGATAAAAATATTCTGCCTGGCCTATATTTAATACGGATAGAAAATGGGTTAACCGGCAGATAGTATGGATATCCATATTATTCATAGCTTCTTGAATATGATCATGTTTGGGAGAATTCGTAGTCTCCCAAACTTGAGGAACCCACAATTTAAGTCTTTGCAAATGTAAAAGTTAAACCCATTGGTTATCCATTTTTAAGTGGATAGTATGGTTATTATCAATATTTGACCAATTCTTAAAAAGTTTACAATCCAACCCAGTTTTAGTGGATATTATGGATGGGTAACTGCCTGTTTTATCCATTTTGCACCACCAGTCGGGACGTCCCATTCCATTAACGTGGTTGAGCCCAAAAATTCCATATCAATTTGGGGGATAATGAAGTAGCTGACTCTTTCTGCAAAACTTAACTGACTCTTACTACAGAAAGTACTTTAGATTCATACTCGTATATGTTTTTTTTTTTTTTTGGGAAAAAGAAGTGCAACATAGATGTGATTGTTTTTACTGACCTGTACAACTGGAAGAAGGGGGGGGGGGGGATGAAGAAGGGGAGAAAAGAAAACAAGCAGACCTGTGTCTTTCTTAAACTCAAGAAAGTCACCCTGTGAATTCTCTAGGAGACATCCACAAAACGGAGTTTTTATGAATGTAACTTGCTTTTCAAACTATGAGTACCCTATAGTAGGTTTTATCACTTTTTCTTCACTTGGTAAATGATTAATAACAAGGTTCAATTTCTATACCTCCTCGAATGCACTATTATGCACTCCTGCGCTATACATTCAATAAGTACACAGCCTGCATTTTGTCAGATGTGGTTGATGACTATTTGAGTATTCCAAAGGATTCTATATATTGGCTACCTTGTAGAGAGAGCCTAGTTATATTCCTACACGTGTATCTGCATCTAGTGGTGCTTAACTTACAGCTGACTGCTGATGCCACAAGACCATCTTCTCCAACCTTGGTGATATACATTCAATAAGTACACAGCCTGCATTTTGTCAGATGCAGATGATGACTATTGGAGCATTCCAAAGGATTCTATATATTGGCCACCTTGTACAGAGAGCCTAGTTATATTCCTACACATGTATCTGCATCTAGTGGTGCTTAACTTACAGCTGACTGCTGATGCCACAGGACCATTTGCTCCAACCTTGGTGGGCAGGATTATTCGACACATGGCTTGTATGTTGTAGCAGGGTGCCCCATAGATTGATTGAGTTGTGAGTAAACGTACTGTTACAAAGTGGAGACAACTTAACAAAAACATGTGAATAAACATCTCACATTTTAGCCAAAGTAAAGACAAAGTAAATAATTAATAATCTACATTGATTTTAGCAAATTAAGTAAATAAAAGTAATTAATAGAATTGTACTTTAGCAAAGTAGAAATAAGATTAAACTACTTGTGGAAAGTTGTTAAATATTTTAACAAGAATTTGTTAAAATTGGTGAAAATTTACCCATTGAATCTGTATTATCCAAAGCATTAAAGTATATAAAGATTGCTATGCAAGAATGAATTATTATGTGATCTGTGAACTATTTCCTTTTTGTGAGTATTCTTAACAATTGGTCCATGTATGTTCATATTTCGTTATATCATGTGCGAACATTTGGTTTTTCCTTAAATTCCTACTCGTGGTCGGATAGAGAATCAGTACAACTGTGATAGAAATCAGTACAACTGCACCTCTATCCTACTGTCTAAACAGCAATAAGCATCTGGTAGAAAGTTATGTGGGCGGGCATTTCAACTTGAAAATGGCGATCAGAAAGAAGTATTTATACTTTTTTTTTTGGTTTAACCATCAGCCCACTGTATCCGGCTGTAGAAAGCCCACTATGTTTGTTTAAGTGCTCTGTACGAAAGGGGACTCCGTTTCCAGGGCTCAATGCCAAGACCTCTGGTAAGGATGGAGGAACCTTTACAATTTCATCACGTCCTTTGGGGGTGAAGTATTTGTACTTCATAGGCTGTATAGTAGCTGCTGAACAGAAAACTTTTATATTGTCCATTTCTTAGTTGTATCATATATCTAGATGATTAATGTCCTAAAGTTGTGTTAAGGATGGAGGAATCTTTACCATTTTACCACACCCCTTGGCGGTGAAGTACTTGTACTTAATAGACTGTAAAGTAGCTGCCAAACAGAAAGCTTTAATATTGTCCGTTTTTTAGTTGTATCATATATCTCGATGATTAATGTTCTAAAGTTGTATTTCTTTGAAGCCGTCAGTTGAAAATATAATTTTTGTATGAAACTTTGTTATTTGTGTTCTGGTCATAAGTTGATGGAGTTTCTGATTTCCTTTCATTAGCTACCAGAGGAACACTTGCATTTATGCTGGGTTTCATTTTATTTCAGGAAATACTGGTTGATAGGTCTGTTCATGCTGCAACTGGCCGCTTTTTTACTAGTGATTTGGGTGCTGGCAGACAGGAAAAGCCTCTTTTACTTAAGGATGATTTCCTGCATGCCATGCATGAGTTTGTTCCAGTGGCAATGCGTGACATCACTAAACCGGCTGCTGATGGTGGTCGGTCTGGTTGGGAGGATGTTGGAGGTCTTAATGACATCCGGAATGCTATTATAGAGGTAAATGTTTATTTTCTGCCTTTTGGGGTAGTATATCCTTTACTGCTACACTAATTAATGTTTTAGTTGTTCATTGGATGAGACATTGATTTAAATTTTAAACAAGCAGTTATTTATTTTATGTCTATGCGTCGGCTCATGATTTCTGTTCCCCTTTTATGTTTTCCTCTGCTTTTCTCTGCTTGTATGGAACATGCAAAGTAGATCGTGGTGGGTCCTAAGCAATGTCTTGCGCGAAGCGACCCACTTAGAACAAGCTTCCCTTTATGTTAGGGGATCACTAAAAATGCAACTCCGATAGGATGCAGGATTTGCATTATCAACATTCATTTGGCACATGGAGGTTAATTTGATCCTCCTTTCTCTTTCAAAACTTTGGGTTCTAATAAATACTTTGTATAATCTTTTAATTATTGAGTTAAAAATTGCTCCCACTGAAGGTGTGGATATGGCAATTTTAAGTTATATGCTGGATATGAGAGAGAAAGGAAGTGTACTTCAAAGGTTTTACAAAGTTATTTTGTTTTTAATATGATGAGAGAGAATCCTGAAGGTAAAAGCTTTTTGCCGTTGGACCCGTGATTTATACTCCATATTTTATTTCTTTTGAACATTTTAGACTCACCTTCCAACAATCAGAAGAAATGTGAACATCCATTCAGCATTTTATCAATATAAATTATTCTTTCACATTTGCACTGTTTTCTTCTACTTCTTTTTCCATACCAATTGAGAAACATGCTGATGGCTACATCTATATCGGCTTTCCTGCATGATTAACGATGTTTTTGTAAGGTAAATAAGTTTATTAATATTGGGAAAAGCTCGCATATACAAGAGGTATACGGAAAAGTAGTGACTCTGCATCAAAACATGAAAGTAGTGACTCTACATCAAAACATGATTCTCTTCAACAAACACCCAGTCATCTATACAAATAGGAATCTCATGGGTGCACTAAAAGCAATCAAAGACGTGAGGCTATTCCTCAAGTATACAAAATCATTTTCAATCTCCGCAAAGGCTCTCCTATGTCTCTCCCTCCGTACAACCCACATTAGAGCTAATGAGGCAACTTCTCATGCCATTGGTCTTCTTTTCCCTCTGGTTGAATGGTTATAGTTTGCGTATATTATTGAGTTGGCTTCAATGAAGGCCGGCAATAATTATTACTCATGTAGTGGGATAGAAACATCAATTATTAATTGGCTTGTCAGCCTGTCAGAGAGATGGAATACCAGACACTCTAGAATAACTTTAGCTTGCACTCCTTTCTTTGTTTCATGAGCTTGTTGGGGCTTCTTTTCTTTTTGTCTTGTTTCGTTATGCAACTTAGTTACTTATCTTCTATGTCTAAGTATGCTACCATTCAGCAAATATGGACGAACATCCTTGATAGTGAATGGTGATAAATGGTTGTAAACCCCTTTGAACTATGTATTAAGTAGTATGGGTGTTAAGCTAAACAAAAATCATGTTCTAGGGTTTGCATGTGCTTTACTTAAAGGTACTCTTTTATTTTTCATATCAACTTTAGCTTGCATCAATTTGTTCAGCATATCAAGTTCCTGTTTTTGCTGTTGTCAGATGATTGAGTTGCCATCCAAATTTCCAAATATATTTGCACAAGCTCCTCTAAGGATGCGGTCCAATGTTCTATTGTATGGCCCCCCTGGTTGTGGCAAAACACACATTGTTGGTGCTGCAGCTGCTGCATGCTCACTAAGATTTATCTCAGTCAAAGGTCCTGAGCTGCTGAATAAATACATTGGTGCTTCCGAGCAAGCTGTAAGAGAATTTACAACTTTTTCACTTCTCCTAGTACATATTATTATTAAGATGATGCCAAACTCCCCCCACCCCTCAAGAGAAAAAAAAAACTAAAAAAAAAGAAGTAGGGAAAAATAAATAAATAAATCAAACATCAAGACAGAATTTGGAATATCAATCTTCTCGGGTTCAACTTTTTGCTCTTATGTCTCATCCCCGTCCCAATCCACCTCACAGAAGGTTGGTTGCTTAAGTTCAAGTAAGGTCAAACTGGACAAGTTAACCTTTTCTTTCCTAATCATGGCCACAATAACTTAAACTTAGGTTTTCATATAATAGATTGGTCAAAGCCTTATAAATGTTCTGAAAACCTAATAGCTATCTGAACTCTGAAGACCAAATTGTCAACCCCCTACATCCTAGTTTCTAGCTTTTCTTGGAGCTTTTGGATTGTTCATGCTAATTATTTTGTTTTAGGTACGAGATATATTCTCAAAAGCAGCTGCAGCAGCACCATGCCTTCTATTTTTTGATGAATTTGATTCTATTGCGCCAAAGAGAGGGCATGACAACACTGGCGTTACTGATAGAGTTGTTAATCAGGTTATTTCTTTTCCACATCTTTTGTTGTTTGCATCCTCCTTTTACCTTGCATAATGTTCATTTTTGTTCAATTAATGCAGTTTCTTACTGAATTGGATGGTGTTGAAGTGTTAACGGGTGTATTTGTATTTGCTGCTACAAGGTTAGCGTCTAACAGGATGGACTTTGTTTACTATTGCTTTCAAGTTTTTGCCTTCACTTGCATATGTGGTATCGTATTTCATCCGTTGGCACTTTAGTCGGTTCTTGGCCTTGTCAGTGATTGAGCACATATGCAGCCCTTGTTATTTTGTTGAATTTTGTACTACTAGATATAATTAATGCAGGTTGAAACAGACGCACAGAGATACATGGGATGGAGAGTGCATCAGTTAGTTTCCAGATTTTTTGCCATTGAAGTCTCAAACCGTTCAGTGAATTTTCCTTAATTGCTAGGTTGGAAATTGTTACCTTAAGAGATGGACCACTGGGGAGAGGGGAATTTATAAAACAAAGGCATTCGTTAATCTTTTCTCTCCAATCTTTAGCGGGGACTAGTCATTGGAAAAAAGAAAAAAATTCTTTAGGTCAGAGATTAATAGAAGTCTTTATTTATTTAAGCAGTCATTTTACAATTCCACTAATGTAATGGGGAGAATAGCTGCATATTTTTTATATAGTTGTAGGCACAGAAGTACAGGAAAATGGAGATTTAGAAATTTCTTTCTGATACTCTCTACTCTCTAAAAGCTAATGGTGCCTCACATAATAAAAAGGCAAAAAAAGGGCTACAAACAACTGGTTGAAAGAACTTGGATAATATATTTATTTATTGTTTGTCCGTTGAACATCTTTTTTGAGGAGATTATGATGAACAAGGGGTTGTGTCAAGCTTAGGTGGTCCAAAAGTTTTGTAATGCTTTAAAGATCAAGCTAGAGTCTTCCAACTTGGTATCCCTATTTACCATGTTGAGGTTATCGGTCCTAGGCAATCTCATGCGTGTCACTGAAATGAAAAAATACACATGGATATATATTTGAATAGGTGTGTACGTGAGTGTCCGAGCACACGTGAATACATCTAAAATATTCTATAGATCAGCAGCTGCTTTCTCTTTGACTAAATCCTTTACCTGACCTATAGTTATTTATCTAATAATATTTGTCTTCCTTTTACTTGTAAAAAGAAACTAATAACATCTGTCCTCCTTTTAGTTGGTTGGCTGTGTTATCTCTGTGACATGCAAATTGGCATGCCTGCACCCCTTGCCTTTGAGTCTTTTGAGAGTGAATACTACATGCAACTCATTCGACATGGTATTTGTATACACCTAATGAAATGCCTGTGAGAATATCTCTACTGGAAAGTAATTTGAGTCTCGTGAATATTTTTCCTTTTTGACCTAATAACATTTAGTTTTAAAGGTCATCAAGTACCTGTGTCTGAATGATGGAATTGAATTCACTACTACATTGTTATCTGGTGTTCTTGTATAACAGCCGATGGATAAAACTTGTAGCCTAACGTTCCATACCCCTGTACTGTTAAGGTTGTCTAATCATGCTATACCTCTGCATTTTACTGAATAATTGATCCTTTATGAAGAAGAAGAATTCATTGGCCTTCTTTTCTGTGGAATAATACGATGATGCAATTTCTCTGACCAAGTTTGACCTTTCTTGTCTTCATTTTTAAGCAGTAGACCGGACTTGCTTGATGCTGCACTTTTGCGACCTGGAAGGCTGGATCGCCTTCTCTTTTGTGATTTTCCTTCACAGCGTGAGAGGTTGGAGATTCTTTCAGTTCTATCGAGAAAAGTAAGTCTTATTCTGATTGGGCCACTTCTTTCAATCAATCCCAAAGAGATGTTATAATATGTGGATAACGAGCAGTAGGTATGGGATATGTCTTTCCAGATTAGTTTATGCCTCTTCCCCATTCAACTACATGGTAATGGGGATTGACTTGGTTGGATATACTCATATTTGCTGGAGAAACTGTGGCTGAACTCAGTTAGGAACAACCTGACAGTACAAATGGATTTTACGAAGGAAAGATCTCATTTGTTCATTTGGGGCAAAGGAATGTAGAATGCATAGTACAATATTAGGTAACTATTAGGCTATGCTAAAAGTTTGGTTTCCCAAGGTCACCCATTTCCATGTTCCAATTTGACTCAGGCTTCCTTGGAATTAGAGTGAACAGTTTTTAACAGTCCTGGTCTATATTGCGGAGACTCTCCAAATATGCTGTCGTACCCGTGTCAGATCCACCGTAAATGCACTGATTTTGGAAGATATGACACACACCTGGTGACATTTTTGGAGAGTCCGAGTAACATAGGTCTTGGTTCCTTCTTATTTTTGCAAAGTGACAATATAACGGCAAAGTGTTTGTTAAATCATTTTAAAGAAATGGTAGGAGGGAAACATGATCATTCCTATGAGTAATTTTGGGAGGGATCAAGACATTTTGGATAAATTTCTTACCAGTAAAGCTTTTGCTTTGACGATGGTCCGTATATTAAATTTTTAAGTATACTTTTATTTGAATGAAGACAGTAACTGATTTACTTGCTTAAATGCAGTTACCATTGGAAAGTGATGTCGATTTGGATGGCGTAGCTTGTTTGACAGAAGGGTTCAGTGGAGCTGACCTCCAAGCACTTCTCTCTGATGCACAGCTTGAGGCTGTCCATGATCTTCTAGATAGTGAAAATGTCGGCAAGCCTGAGAAGAAGCCAGTCATCTCTGATGCTCTCCTGAAATCTATTGCATCCAAGGCAAAACCATCTGTCTCTGATGCTGAAAAGAAGCGATTATACGACATCTACAGTCAGTTTTTGGGTGCCAAAAGATCAGTGGCTGCACAGGTGAGGTGTTCTTTGCTTAAAGCTGGAGTGGCAGATGATTTACTTCCCTCTATCACTTGCTAGTATGATAACCTTTTCTACTGTTTGGTATAGCTAACCTCTATTCGACCATGTTTATTTACAGTCAAGGGAAGCAAAAGGAAAAAGAGCAACCCTCGCTTGATGATTGACTGCTACTCGAGCAAGAGCTTGCTAAAGACACACTAATGACTTAGCCTGATCACTTGCAGTAGCTGCATTTTGGATGGAGTTTGTAATGACACCATCCCTTTTGTCATTTATAGTTAGAAATATGTTGTTGTAGCATTAGTCTTTCCTATGTGTGGGAAAGTTAAAAAGGAAAACTTACATTTATGGGATCTTTACGATATTCATTGTTTACTTTTTTTAACCATATACATAAATGATAGATTGATTATACATCATTATAGTCATATAATACATAAATTATGCATATATACCTCAATCGGCTATTTTTATTTAAGTGTTTAGGTGGGCGGCTATTTGAGTTAATTCTTCTGCCCGGATTCTCAGTGTCATTGGGCGTTCGTCTCAAAACAGAAGAGCCCATGTCAAATTGGTGAGTGATGTCTTGCCATAGTTTTTTCCTCTGGACAATTGAAATGCGTCTGCAAAGAAAGTTCTACAATAATGAAACACAGATGACTTCTCTCTGTTTGAGCTTTTCCCCCAAGAAAAATGATAGGATCTTCTGAAGAAGTTAGAAGCACAGAAAAATAAATTGAGTAGATGAAGAGTTGAATATTCAATTTTTATTTAAGGACCACAGGAATTAATAAGTTTGAAAATGATAGAAGTGCAAGTTTTTCTATCTTCATCTTTGTAAGCGTATTAAATTTGTTTGGCATTTTCTTGTACATTGATTTTATGATTGAATATGCTCTCCCAATATACTAACTAATTTCATGTCACAGTATATGAGGTTTTCGTTTATTTCGATCTCTAATAATTGAATAAATACATAACAAATGAATATCAACTAATATGACTCCCAACCAATACAAAAGGCTCAAGTTGGCAACTCGTCGATGATAGTCCATTTTGCAGGCGAGAAAGTTGAAACCTCTCATTCACCCTGAAAACGTGACATACACAGCCGTAGGATCTTAGTTTTCAAAGTTAATTTTGCATAAAATAATACCCAAACAAAAACAATTACGATTTCAGTATATTGGATATCCACTGGGTCTTCAATCCCCATTTTGGCAAAAAATGTGGTGGTTTAATTGGAGCAGCCCATCAGGCTTTTGTTGGACTTCGTCAACACTGGCCCGTTATCCTTCCACTGCACAGAGCGGGAGCTATTCGTTGCTCTGTGAAACCAGCCTCACGCAGTCCGCCCCACTCTAGGAGCTTCGCAGCCCATATTTTCACATGGACTACGAAGCCCAACTCCATGCTTGAATAGGGCAGGCCAGAGATAGCCCACAAAGTCCTACCTTCTGAGTCGGCCCAACATTCCTCCACTTTAATGCCCCCACTTGGGTTACAAGCTCACGTTACCAAGCTCGGCATACAACATTCATTTGTATTTGATTATAAAACAGAAAAAACTTTCTTTAATAACCGATGTGGGAGAGCAATCAAAAACAATGAATTGCTTTTCCCAATATTTTATGTTGTATGTTACTTGTAATAACCTAAAGCTAATTAGGACTTCCTAACAAGTTTTCTCTTGCGGATAAACAGAGCTAAATTAGAAATGATTTGCACTAAATAAAGATTTCATGCATAGGTACTATATGCTTTCATTTTTTTTCCCCAGCCAGCATTGCATTAGTTTCCAATGAATAGTAACTCAGAAATCGGAGGCGGATCCAGAATTTTGGCAGGATGGGTGCATTATTTAGAAGGGGTGGACCCGGAATATAAATTGCACATGTTCAACCTTTAGTTCTTACTATTACGCACCCGTAACAATTTTGAATTTTAAGTTCAAAATTAAAATTTTAACTATATCTATTATTCATATTGAAATGTTGGGATCGGTTGAACCCATTGATTATATGCTACATCATACACTACAACTATTTTTAATATTCATAATTTATTTAATCATCTGAGACTTTACGGTGACAAAATAATAATTGAAATTTTAAAATAATAAATCAAACAAAAAAAAAGAAATTAAAGAAAAATTACTTTATTAATACGCAAAAAGTGACACCAGGCATGCTCATCTCTCGTGGGCATCTAGCTCTAGGGAAAAGAAAGAAAAAATAACAAGATTGATATAAGATTTGACCTTGCAACCTCACTTAGAGTGGTAGACCAAGTAAATATCATATCAAATAATATTTGGAATTGGGTGCACACACATATATTTAAGTATTTTTGAAAAAAAAAATTACATTACTATACATGATTTAGAAAGAGGAGCATGAATTCACGTGCCCTATGAAAACCCTTAGATACGCCCCTGCCAGAAACCGATGAGTGAAAGAAAACAGGTTATAGGCCGAATACCATGATAACTGAACAAAAATATTTAGACAAATAAAAGCTAGGTCTCTACTCCTTCTTCATGATGAAGAAAGGCCTTGTTTTAATTAATGGCATATGAATAGTTGTAACTTAGTCACACGCAAATGAACAGTTATTCTTTCTTCTAGAATATATTTTCGCAATGAAAAATATTAACACATAAAATATATTTACAATGCACTATATTATTCTACACGGCTTTTCAATAAGATAATATTTAAATATACAAAATGAATATTAAAATATTTAAAGTAATATAAATCAATGTGATAATTGAAAAATAGGTTAAATGCTTAAATGTCACTTTTTTTTTTTAAGACAGAAAATTTCTTCCAAATTTTATGACCCAATTTTTCCATTGCATTAGGAGTCTTAAAAGGAAATGATGGCCATTATGGGAATGCAATAAGGCATTTTAAATACAAAGAAAAGAATATCATTCTTTGAAATTGACACAAGCACTCGTGGTTTGAGTAATACTAAAATGGGAAACTAGCAGCTGGTCAATTTATAAAATATTGTTAATATTATTAATATTAGTCAATTAGCTATTTTAACCAAAAAACGATCAATTTTTTTGCTTTTTTAGCGAGTGTAATTAGAATATATTTAGCACATTTTACGGATCTTGAATCTCAATTTTAGGATGATTTGGTGGAGTTTTGAGGTGGTTTGAATTGAAAATTTGAAGTAGAAAATGAACGTAAAAAAATGATATATGTATCATATATGTATCAAATGTGTATCACATGTATATTCATGTATATCTGTATGTGAGATACATGTGTCATAAAAGAATTTTTTGAACTTGATTTTAACTACGAATTTTGAAACTAAATCAGTCCAAATCACCTCCAATCTTCCACAAATTTTCTATATTGAGTTATCTATATGTTTTCAATAAATTTCAACCATACACATAGAAAAATACCCCCGTTTGCTTATATTTTTCAAATTTTGTATATATACTTATTTTTATTTCATCACTTTATTCGCTACCCTATTCATGAAATTTCCTTTTCGTTTTACATCTAATGTTGTTAAACACGCTTGAAAATATGGAAGAAGATCATTGCATGTGAATCTTGGAGAGAAAGAACCTTATTTATTTAGATTTTTAATTTTTATATGTGTCTGGCTAGTTTTGATAAATCTATAATTAATGGCTAGAGATTGGTAAGTTAAAAGACATCTATGTAAGATTCCTAGTTAAAATTAGTCATATGTTTATGTGTGACTTGCTCTTTAATGAAAATTCTGGGCTTTTAATATCTTATATTTCTTAAAATAACCGATTAATTAGATGTAACATTTTACTGAATCAAACACACGTAGACAAAAGGAGGAGGAGGTAGTAGAGTCTTCCCTCAAAGATTGAAAAAATACAAATTTGTTCTCTGTAAAACCAAAGATTTCCTATCTAATAGGAGTATAAAACATGGAGAACTCTCCGGTGACATCAACATTTATCTAGAACAAAGAATTATATACCTGATTTTTTTTTTCTCATTGAGTGTTGATAATTACTTTGGGCTTCGATTAATTCGGATTCACATAAGTTCTATTAAATGAAAAAGAAAAATTTCTTATCAAGATTTTTCTATCCCAAGACAACGTAATAAATTTGATTATGAATGAAAGAATCTTATCTCTTAATATGCTACCCATTCGAAGATGTCATACATTGTTCATTAATGGAGGCACTCTAACAAAAATTGTAATTCGATGCTATTTCACAGCAAAAATAAATTATGTTTGTAAATAATATTTTTTTTAAAGCTAAAAATATATATATAAAAAAGACACTCATATTTAAACTCAATTGTCACTTTGGATTAATTTTAAATATCTAATGTAGTCGATGAAAGTCTCGCGCATGGACAGGAAAGTTACTAAACGACTGCTCAAATTACCTTTTGCGAAGGAATGAAATCCACACTCATTTATCCCAACTCACTATTTTTGCTTTTGTTCAAAATTGCAAACATGTTATGAAATAATAAAAGAAGAAGAACAATATTGCAGAGAAAGAGAGAGAGGGAATTCTTATTGAATTTTTGGGATGAATACAATGGGGTAAGACCCTTCTATTTATAGGAGAAATATGACTTAGTCACAAAGTAAAACTCTCCACAAAATAGACATTCACTCTAAATAGAATTCTATTCATAACAAAACAAAATTATTGATGCTAATATGCCTCGTTAAAACCTTAACTAAAATAAAACCCAGTGGGAAAAAAAATTTCTAGAGAAGGAAAAAGAGTACACATATCTAACAATACGCCTTTTGGTTGCCTCGTTAAAAACCTCGCAAGGAAAACCCAGTGGGACAAAACCTTGTAAGGAGAAAAGAGTGCAACGCGCATTAACTTCCCCTGATGAGAGCATCAATTCACATCCTTAAGCCTTCGCATCCCGATCTTGTGCAATAGCTTCTTGAAGGTTGACGTCGATAAAGATTTTATATCAGTTTCAATGTATTTTCATAATGACATAACATAGATATCTCTTCATTCATATATTCAGGTACCTTAATTTCTCATGAGATATTATGAAGTGTTATGTCATGTGATCTTCCTAGATCACTTGCCTCCTTTATTATGATCATTTTGATCATCTATTCATCTTCTTTTCTCAAGAAGTTTATTTGAAATCGATTGTCTATACGCTTTAAGCTTACCATAGACTTTGTCATTCTAGGACTTATTATAATATGAGCATTTGTAGTGAGAATATAGTTACTTTCTTTGAGTCAACAAATGCGTCTGGCATGCTTTGCAATAAATTGCACATGAATTATCCTTTTATGAACTTCAAGTTCATATTATTTTATTCGAGGATCTAGATGTATAAATGATAATTTATTCCATGTAACTTTTCTCAACTGTTGTATCTTGTCTCCCCCTCAAGTTAGAAAAACTAACTTGTTTCCTCAACTTTGAGAACTTATCTTTGTGTGTTATGGTGTTAATCGAAATATACACCGCACATCAATAATAATAAGATGGAATTATTTGGTTCCTGACCCTGAACCACTTGTGAAGGGCGAATGTAATATACTTTCGTATATAACCTATATCAAACTGATATATATAAACTTTGTTCTCATAAGCAATAGTTTAGATATTAAGTGGAGACACTCAATAAATTATTTTGCTAAACCAGCTATGATGTAGACCAACTTATCAAGATGAACTATCTTGAATAGAAAATCTGGAAATTATGCTCGAAATTAAATTAATGAGCAAGTTACCTTGCACACACCGGCCAGGTTGCGGGTTAATAATAATTGCACATGTAACCATCTCATAGATGCATCTTATGTGGTATACATGGCGGGTGAATGAGCCCATATTCACCTTTGATATTTCCAGCATTCATGGGATTCAATCCCACTTTTAGTTGGTATATTAATTAATGAGAACAAGCAATGTAAGAGAATTCGTAAAGAACTTTCTAGTTCTTTAATATTTACCCATATAAATTCTCTTTTATTTTTGCACATCATGCTTAAATTGATATGGCAAAACCAATTATGCCAACTGGATAAATTATCAATATTGATAAACTTCAAATTTTACACCATGATGTGTGCAATTATGAATAAACTCCAAGTTTATTATGATATGGGTTTTTGTATCAATAAAATATCCACTTCATTGTGGTATTCTTTTGTTTATGTAGTACAAATTGGAGAATAAAGCGGGTAGTTTTTTACATACATATTACCCCGCTACAAGATGTAGTAATAGAAGATATTAAATCTTTCCTTTATTTATAGTCTCAATATAATCAATCGCTTTCACGTATTTGGAAACTGAATAAGTTTCTTTGAGACTTACTACAACACAATACCTTATTGGTAATTAATTGTGTTTCTCCAAAATAGTAATAATTGGCTCTTCTAGAGCTCTCAATTAATTTTGTACTACCACAAATTTATCAACATCCATGTGATGAATATCTCTTTTAAAGAGAAAGTTATACCATTATGGTTATGGTCAAAATTATATGCAAGATATGTTTCTTGCATTATTGTTGTCCTTTAATAATCACATTGCCAAAATATTTTGGTGTACAATAGGTACGTGACCAATGACCATTCATGTCATGACATTATTTATGGTATCATCTCAAACCTTCTTCTAGAGGTGAGTGTGGTATATTCGCTACCACTAGCACGTTCATATTCTTTGAAGAATGAATATGTATTCATAAGTAAGATGTTGTCACATTCACATCATGAATGGACCATAATCATATATATGTGCTTTATAAAATCTCATGTCAAATCGATGACAAATACTACTTTCACAAAGTGAAGGATTATTTAAGAATACTTATTGTTCTCATTATCACAATGATGACGATATAATTTCGTCTATGCCACATCCATATCAACATCCATGTGATGAATATCTCTTTTAAAGAGAAAGTTATACCATTATGGTTATGGTCAAAATTATATGCAAGATATGTTTCTTGCATTATTGTTGTCCTTTAATAATCACATTGCCAAAATATTTTGGTGTACAATAGGTACGTGACCAATGACCATTCATGTCATGACATTATTTATGGTATCATCTCAAACCTTCTTCTAGAGGTGAGTGTGGTATATTCGCTACCACTAGCACGTTCATATTCTTTGAAGAATGAATATGTATTCATAAGTAAGATGTTGTCACATTCACATCATGAATGGACCATAATCATATATATGTGCTTTATAAAATCTCATGTCAAATCGATGACAAATACTACTTTCACAAAGTGAAGGATTATTTAAGAATACTTATTGTTCTCATTATCACAATGATGACGATATAATTTCGTCTATGCCACATCCATATCCATTGATTATTCATGGTAATAGTTTTGTCTTCTTTCAGACTTATTACATACTGCTATCACATTCTCTAAAGAGAATGAGAATGGAGCAAATTCAATGGGACGTGTTTTCAATTCTTTGCCCACAATTATACATGAATTTAATCATGGCAAGGCATAGAAATTTTACCACTTCATGTGGGTGTAATTTCTTAAAAACTCCATTAGAGTTATAATCAAACTTTGTTGTCTTTGCCTGTATATAAAATCAAATTATAGAATTTCAAGAATTCGAAAGAGAAAAGTAAAATACTTACCTTAAATCCATAATTTTAATCATGAAGGAAGTTCACGAAACAATTGACAATCATTATGCTCAATCCCAAAGTTTCTACTCAATTGGTTAGAGTCTCGTGCTGATAACGTGTTATGAAATAATAAAAGAAGAAGAACAATATTGCAGAGAAAGAGAGAGAGGGAATTCTTATTGAATTTTTGGGATGAATACAATGGGGTAAGACCCTTCTATTTATAGGAGAAATATGACTTAGTCACAAAGTAAAACTCTCCACAAAATAGACATTCACTCTAAATAGAATTCTATTCATAACAAAACAAAATTATTGATGCTAATATCCGGCCTAGATTATCCAACCTAGATTGTTAATTTTGTTTCGGCAAAACGTACAACAACCGGGATGGCCCGACGCATTCTGTCGCCTAAAGCTAAATTTTATAAGGAGCCTTAACTTTTTAATTTATTTGAAGTTTATTCTTTTTAGCTTTTCTTAGATACAAATTTATTAATACATTTCTTATAATCAATAACTCCTTTAAGTATTTCTCAATTGACAATATAGCTAACTCATTTAACGTTTCTTGTGACATTGTTGTTCTTAAGTAAGATTGTATCAATTTTAATTTTGAAAACTTCTTAACATGAGTTATAAACATTATTCCATAAGCAATTTAGGCATTTGAAAAAGAATAAAATCTTTTATTTGATTAAGTGTATCAATTAGAACGTTATCTTCTAGGTGTACTATTTTCCTTAAATACTATTAATTCAGAAAATAAATTTAAACCATCAATGTTGAATTGGTTATTTATATTTTTATAGCCAAAAAGAAAACGAAAAATATTTTCATATGCCTCGAATTGTTCAAATCTATTTTAAAGTAAAGAGATAGCCGTGTTTATTATGTATAACTGCAATCAACTTTAAAGGAATCTTCGATAGATTTTGAGATTCCATTATCAACATTTGCATCAAATTCTTACTTCCTATATATCTTACGTTTCTTACGAAAATCTAGTTCGATGTTTATTTCAAGTGCAATCTCCTTTGTAGAAAACATAGCAGTAGTAAATTCTTCTTCTCTATATTTGTTAAAGAAAGAAATCAAACTTTTTCACCTTACAAAACTCTTTTTTAAATATATATACATAGTTTATTAGGTGTAACAACTATGGGGCCTCCACAAATATGGGGCATATTCAGATGAACTTTTACAACTTCACTTCTTTTAGTCAAGTGCCTAATTATATAATAGGGATTTTTACCTATATATACCATATAGCAAATCTTATTACCTCCATGTTTAAAGTTTGTGTTTATTACATTTAAGCATACCAACTTTCAATTTATGTACCATAATTCAAATTAAGGGTATAATTAATGCTTCAGTTATTGTAGGCGTGATTTTAGGACCATATTTTCACTTTATTTTATTTACCCGCCTCTGTCTCCTCCCACGCCCCCACAATTTACCTACAGTTAATCCCCCCACCCCACGATTTTCCTTTAGTTTTTCCCCCATTCTCGTACAATCTCTTCATGCGCCTCTCACTCACGTTCTTCTTCAATTAATCACGATTCTTCAATTTTCTTCTTCAATTGATTTCACAAAATCATATTTCAAGTTTCATATTTTGTTTTAAGTCCCATATCATGAAAAAAATCAATACTCCAAAAAAATCTTCAAAAGCTACATTTGCTATTATTGTATATAAATTTTGTAGCTTTTTATCATAATTTTTAGATGTTTACCTCCAAGTTCTATGTAATATTTGTATATAACTATCAGTTGAATATAAATTACACAATAAAATAAATAAATAAATACTCCAATCGTAGCAATGTATTATCCAAAATTAATTTACAGCTTGTCTACAAAATTCAACAAAAACTACAAATTAACTACATTAAACTTACATTATAACTACAATCTGGAAACAATTTACACATGGAAGTTTTCAAGTTGGAATTGGCCACAACTACATTTCTTGTTTTCTAGACATACAATCTACCGCTTCACACCATCCAATACAGTATGTATATGATCTGTTGAAGCCCTCACCTACATTTTCAGAACAAACACAAAGAAAAAAAATTACAATATTAAAAATATAGCATCTATAAAATATCTACAATTTATCTACAAATTAACTCCAAACTACAAGTAAACTACAATTTGCCTACAATTTATCTACAATCTGGAGATATTGTATATTAAAATATTTTTTTTCCTGCACCAAATAAAAAACTTTGTAGTTAAATTGTAGATATATGTAGTAAATTTGTAGATAATATCATAAAACTAAAATTTTAAGCATTTTCGAACTACACAAACCTGCATTCTCATCCACCACAATGGCATCAACTTCAAAGTCTCTAAATCTGCCACAGTTATCCCAATTACCATTCGATTTCAGCATTATTGAGATTTTTGACATGATTTTGTGTAGTTGAAAAAACAAAAGATGAAGAACAGATATAGTTTCTACAATTTAAGTACTGATATTGATGAAGAATAATTTTGTATTTTACAATTTGTATTGCGTTGTAGAATTAGTAAAAGCAATTTGATTACTGGAGCTTCAGTTGCTTGCGTGTTTTTGAGAATTATAGTTGAGTGAGAGAAGAGAGATCTTTCCGTTGAGGAAGGAGAGAATTATGCATCAATGAGATCTCCTTCCATTTTAAAATTCGTCTTTAATGGAGACAGAATCACACCCAAATCTTGTGCCTTTATTTTAGCGCGTCATTTATGGCAAAATCTATCTATTTTTAGATTAGTATATATTTTATAGTAAAAATATGCACTACACGGGTAAATAACAAACTATGAATATTTTTGGTAATAAAATTTGCTATATGGTATAAATATGAAAAAATCCCTATATAATAATGCTCCAATACATATGCTCTAGAATAAAGCTTCTCCGTGTATTACATTTACTTCCCTTTTTTAAAATTTTGAAGAGAATTTCCCTATTTCTTAATGGACATTTAGTCTTTTTTTTTTCTTCATTTTCTTAGAAAAAGATTACTCTTTCGATAAGTTTGAATTATCATAATCCATGTAGTTTTCTACTCATATATGTGCGCCCAAATCCTAATTTTCAATAATAATTATTAATCTCCATTTGCAATGACTCATAAGGTTATAGTTCTACAGATTATACTATTGATTTATAGCGAGGGCACGTTGGCATTTACTCTATTTAAAATGCTACTCCTCTCGCGAACATTTGAATAGAATGTCACAAACGATTCTTTAATCAGCAGTTGAGAGCGAAAGCATTGCAATTTAAGATTTTTTTTTAAAAAAACTGGTAAAAGAAAGGAAAATAATTATCGTTATTATATATTAAAGAAAAAATAAACGCTGATATATACTTAAAATATTACTATAGTACAATTGTTTGCTTCAAAAGTTACCGTACACTTTTGTGAAAACAAAGCAATACAAATAGATTATAGGCCAATCATAGCAAGTCGTAATAATTCAAGAACCAAGTAAAGAAAGGGAATAATTAAGAATATCCCCGATTAAGATAGGAAAAGTTGACAACTTTTATTGATGATAATGGTATGGTATGCCTCTCAATGAAGAGGTTCAGAGCCTTACAATCATGTTGTCATTCTTTTTGAGACTATATTTCTCTTATTTGTTGTCCTCTCTCTTTCTCCTTCTCTCTCTATTTTTAGAGTCCCCGTGGGGAAAAAGGAGAGAGTCTTATGAGGCTTCCTTTCTTGATATTTATAGTTATGAGCTGCATGAACTGACATTTGGTGGTCGGAACAACATTGAGGTGTTGTCTTCGGGGTAGCAGATGGGTCGTAGCCTTATTAATCATCTCAGGTGGGCGTTAAGTGTCGTTAATTATGAGCGATCGTGCCACTTATTAATCTTGAATTAACCGGAAAAGGTGATTAGCTCCGTCGGTTATTATAGGGTCGGATTCTAACCCATACAGTTAGTCCCTCCACTTATCGAGGTCGTTCCTTGCACGAGCTTGATGAGTGGATTTAGTAGATATCAATCTAAAAGACTTTGAATAAGGAACGGATGACCGTCACTCTGGTCGAGATCGTGCTCTTTTATGGCGACGGTCCAAATTTCGCAGAGTTTTCCGACATCACTTCTTCATATAATCAAGTCGTTGGGCGATCGAGGTAGGGTATTTCACCGTCGTGAGGGGACATGGTGCCGTTAATGCAATTCAGGCGAGGTCGATATTTCATTATGTTATGATTCTAGGGTTTGCTTCGATGCGTAACTGTCGTTGGCGATGGGAGATAGGCCGTATAGAACGTGCCTGGGTACGGTATAAGTAGTGTATTTGGGATTTTGAGGGCGCATGGTATGTTCCGCCCGTATTGGCAGGGCCTTATGTTCGCTCCAGTTAGTGGGATGACGACTGAGGTCGAGTGGGCACTTTTTGGTGCTTGTCATGATGGCGCGTATCTTGGTAGAATCAAACCATTTTGACGGTTAGATATGCAGTTAATGATGTCCATTAGTTTTCATGAAATCATTTATGTTGCCTATAAAGGTGAATTGAGGTATTAGTTTCTCGTTACTTTATTGCTCATCTGAGTAATTCTAAAGCTTTTTCCTTCTGCTAATTCACTTTTTCATTTTCTTAATTGCGATAAACTTTATCTTTCTTATCAAATCCGATTCCTCTTTCTTCGAACAACTAAGTGATGGCAGGCAGTTCTTCACGTGAAGATCTTCCAGTTAACTTGCCGGTTAACCCCCCGGCGATCGAAGGACCACCTCCAGCAATAGGAGGTGCGGAGCAGGCAGAGACCGGAGGAGTTTCGTCCGTGGATGACGTATTCCCCATGCCCGGAGGTCCGGCGATAGATTTTAGCGTCGATGGAGGGGAGGACCCCATGGATGAAGCACCGCTGATGGGGGAGGTTGGTATGGCCCGATTAAGGGAGTAGGGGGTCATACCTACCCATGCTAATATAGTTCTTACCTGAAGCGAGGAAAGGGTTCACACCGATCACGTAGGGTACTGCGTCTTTTACACGTACCCTTATAGGCTGGGGTTTAGGATTTCGCTTCCCACTTTGGTGGTGGACTTTTATCATTATTATGGGGTTTGACCGGGCCAGCTCACCCCCTCTCTATATAAGCTATTAGTGATGTTCCTGAAATACAGGAAACTGGCCGACAGGATGTGGTTACGTTGCAGCACGTACTCGCCATGTATGCTCCCCAACGAGTGCGGTGCACCATGCTTCAGGTGTGCCCTCGTGGGTCGAGAGGGCTGACTGTTGCGCTGGACGATGAAGTCGAGCCCCGCCCTTTCGATCATTTCTTTTACGTAAGAATCGAGCATCTAGTGGCGTCCCCTTCAGGGTTCCTGGAGGCTTGGAACCATGCACGTGAGTCACTTTTACCGAGATAATCAGTTTCACTCCTTTCTTCCTCTTTTGTTTTGTTTATGCTAATGTTGTCTTATTGTTGGCTCTGTAGCTGAGAGGTCTCCACCGACCTTGTTAGCAGGGATGCGTCAGTGGCTCGAAGCCGTGCTTCCTCACACCGAAGGGATTCACACGTGGGCATCTTTCTAGGAGAGACATGGCCGCGGGATGGCCGTAGGTGAGAAGTTTTTCCCTATCTTTGCTTGGTTCATGGTTTTAGGGTTCTACTTACTAACTTTGTTTTTCTGCTATAGGGAGGGTGACCCGTGGCAGGGCCCCTCAACTGGCCTTCCAGTGACCGGGAGCGATTTCTAGATTTTTTGCAGTGCCAGTGCCATGTCACGCACCGAGAGCGGCATTGGTCGATTCTTCTACGGCTCCTTCCCCCCCCTCCCCCCCAGCCTATGTTTTGGGACGAGGGACCGTCGAGGACCGTTCGCCTTCGGTATGAGTCATCCTCGTGCGAAGAGGAGGAGAGGCCCTTGATCAGGCATAGGGTTGCGTTTACTCTAGTTCCTCCTGTAGTGACTATGCCTGCTCCCCCTGTGGTGATTACCCCTTCGGAGGCGGGGGAAGGTACGACTGCAGCGCCTACCCTTGAGGACGAATCAAGGGCGGATGGCGCCTAGGTCGGCTTACGCCGTAAAGGAACTCTCGCTTTGGCTGCTCAGTCATCGATCCCTATGGTTGAGCTGGGGGGAGGGGCTTTTTCGATGATCGATGAGGCTGGTGGACTGAGTGTCACATCGGCGGATGCGGCTAGAGGAGGAGGAGGAGAAGCTGGGGGAGAAGGATCCGGATCCGAATCAGATTTGGACCCTGAGGACGTACGCATATTCCAAGATGGATTTATGAATGCGGCTGTCCACTCGGAGGGGAGGCCGCGCCTCATTCAGGTTCCCATGGATTCGAATTCGCTGTTACTAGGCTCGAGTCTAGTATCGCAGTTTGGGCAGCTGTGCTCGACGACATAGAACACGTCGCTTATTTTATTTTTTGCTTAAATCATTGTCTTTGGTTTGTAGGGAGGTGGAGAGCATCTGTCGAGCTAACATTCACTCGGAAGTATTTTTGCGGGTGCTGGAGAAGTATCACCGCTACCGGGATAGGTGCAGAGAGATGTGTGTGCACTTGAGGAACGGCCCCCGTAGCCGAGCTCTGGTTGAGGAATTGGCGAGGCGGGAGCTTCTGGCACAACAAGCGCTTGACTGTGTAAGCTCCCTGGAAGAGCAGCTCCACCGAAAGGACGAAGAGCTTGAGGTCGGTAGGAGGGCCTTAGTTGAGTGCGAGCGCCTATGTCTAGCCAAGGTGATGAATGGCGCATCAGAGTGGAGTGCAAAGGTGGCCGCACTAGAGGGGGAGATTGCATCCTTGAAGCGTCAGCTGGATGATGCCTCGACAAGAGCTGGGGAGTTATAGGGGGCCGTTCGTGCCAGCGAGTCCCAGTTGTCGTTGGTAAGGGCCGCTGCCGCCTTTAGGGAGGCGGGCATTGAGGAGCGGATATGTGTCCTTGAGCGGGATGCTCAGGATGAGACGGGGCAGGTTGCGATCCTAGAGGAAGAGAACCAGTATCTTCAGGAGCAGTCCTCTTTCTCTCGTCAGGTCCGTGAGATTTATGTTTATGCTGAGGCCCAGTGGGACGTATATAAGAATCTGTGAGAGGCCGGTATCGTGACCGAAGCCATTTTCGAGGGGGAACGTCAAAGGGATTGGGAGACCCGTATGGAATACGGTTTTGATACAGCGACGCTAGGGGTCGATGATGGTGCAGATAGGAGCACGGCGGGCGCAGGCGGGAGCGTGGAGGGCACGGGTAGGAGCGCGGATGGCGCCGAATAGAGAGGAGTGTTCTTCTTTGTCTATTTTTGCCATTTGGCATTTGTTGTTGTGTTGCTTGTTGTTTTTTTCATTGACCTTCTTTCGGCCGGGTGTAAGCGGGAATGACCCGCTATCGTTTTATGAATAAAAAGGAATTTACCTTATGTTATTTGCCTTGTGTTTGTTTTTCACTTCCCCCCCCCTCTTTTTTTTTTGGGTTTTTTATTTTGCCTGCGTTTGAGGGGGTAGTTTGCTTTTACAATTTGACTTGGGTAGGTGTGTTAACCTTCGGATGTTGGCGACTTTTCTTCTTGACTTGGCGTGATCTAGTTAGACCTCCCATTTAGAGGTGGTGGCGTTTAGCCTTAGTCCTAGTTCGGGCGTTGTCGGACTACTGGTCATGATAATGAAAATACGGCCTAGTAGTCCAACCGAGACCGACTTATACGTGTCTCTTATTTTAGCTCGACTCGGGCATACTTACTTGGATGGTGGGGGTGCTTAGGCCGTGTCTTGATTTGATCGAGTTTTCGATGAGTTTATCGGCAAAGGAGTTCCGACTGGGTTTTGGTTCGACTGTAGTTGAATTTGTCGGCGAACGTACCAGTTCAACTGTTGTTAAACTTTATCAATTATTGGAGGCGAGGGCGCATATCCCGAGTCTTGGTTCAACAGTAGTTGAATTTATTAACGAAGGCGCATGGCCTGAGTCCCAGTTCAACTGTTGTTGAACTTTATCAATTATTTGAAGGCAAGGGCTTGGTTCAACCATAGTTGAATTTGTTGGTGAAGGTGCATGGCCTGAGTCCCAGTTCAACTGTTGGAGGTGAGGGCACATAGCCCGAGTCTTGGTTCAACCGTAGTTGAATTTGTTGGCGAAGACGCATGGCCTGAGTCCTAGTTCAACTGTTGTTGAGCTTTATCAATTGTTGGAGGCGAGGGCGCATAGCCCGAGTCTTGGTTCAACCACAGTTGAATTTGTTGGTGAAGGCGCATAGCCTGGGTCCCAGTTCAACTGTTGTTGAACTTTATCAATTATTTGAAGGCGAAGGCACATAGCCCGAGTCTTGGTTTAACCGTAGTTGAATTTGTTGGCGAAGGCGTATGGCCTGAGTCCCAGTTCAACTGTTGTTGAACTTTACCAATTATTGGTGGTGAGGGTGCGTAGCCTGAGTCTTGGTTCAACCATAGTTGAATTTATTGGCGAATGTGCATGGCCTGAAATCCAGCTCAACTATTGTTCAACTTTATCAATTATCTGAAGTCGAGGGCGCATAGCTCGGTCTTAGTTCAACCGTAGTTGAATTTGTTGGCAAATGCACATGACCTGAGTTCCAGTTCAACTGTTGTTGAACTTTATCAATTTGAAGGCGAGGGCGCATAGCCCGAGTATTGGTTCAACCGTTGTTGAATTTGTTGGCGAAGACGCATGGCCTGAGTCCGAGTTCATCTGTTGTTGAACTTTATCAATTGTTGGAGGTGAGGGCACATAGTCCGATTTTGGTTCAACCGTAGTTGAATTTGTTGGCAAAGGCGCATGGCCTGAGTCCCAGTTCAAATGTCATTGAACTTTATCAATTATTTGAAGGCGAGGGCGCATAGCCCGTGCTTTGGTTCAACTGTAGTTGAATTTGTTGGTGAAGGTGCATGGCCTGAGTCCCAGTTCAACTGTTGTTGAACTTTATCAATTATTTGAAGGCGAGGGCGTATAGCCCGAGTCTTGGTTCAACCGTAGTTGAATTTGTTGGCGAAGGCGCATGGTCCCAGTCTCAGTTCAACTGCTGTTGAACTTTATCAATTGTTGGAGGCGGGGGCGCGTAGCCCGAGTCTTGGTTCAACCATAGTTGAATTTATTGGCGAAGGCGCATGGCCTGAGCCCCAGCTCAACTGTTGTTGAACTTTATCAATTATTTGAAGGCGAGGGAACATAGCCCGAGTCTTAGTTCAACTGTAGTTGAATTTGTTGGCGAAGGCACATGGCCTGAGTCCCAGTTCAACTGTTGTTGAACTTTATCAACTGTTGGAGGTGAGGGCGCATATCCCGAGTTTTGGTTCAACCGTAGTTGAATTTGTTGACGAAGGCGTATGGCCTGAGTCCCAGTTCAACTGTTGTTGAACTTTATCAATTGTTGGAGGCAAGGGCGCATAGGCCGAGTTTTGGTTCAACCGTAGTTGAATTTGTTGGCGAAGGCGCATGACTTGAGTCCCAGTTGAACTATTGTTGAACTTTATTAATTATTTGAAGGCGAGGGCACATATCCCGAGTTATGGTTCAACCGTAGTTGAATTTGTTGGCGAAGGCGCATGGCTTGAGTCCCAATTCAACTATTGTTGAACTTTATCAATTATTTGAAGGCGAGGCCGCACAACTCGAGTCTTGGTTCAACCGTAGTTGAATTTGTTGGCGAAGGCGCATGGCCTGAGTCCCAGTTCAACTGTTGTTGAACTTTATCAATTGTTGGAGACGAGGGCGCTTAGCCCGAGTTTTGGTTCAACCGTAGTTGAATTTATTGGCGAAGGCACATGGCCTGAGTCTTGGCGTTGGGGGGTTGAGTGGTGAAGCTCGGTTTCGGTTTAAGACTTTGAGCGGTTTATGTGTCGTTTCCCAGTCATGTGGCTTGTTTTGAGGTGGCTTTTGGCTCAAGTCCCACATCGGGAGTATGGGGGATGCTTCATAGGGATCCTCCCAGACATGGGGGAAATTTCCTCTTCCCATTCGCACTATCGGAAATCAGAGAGGGAGAGCGGGCTTGCTCGAGCTGGATCATTGTTTTTCTTTTCAGTGTCCCTTTTTTTTTGATTCTAGGAAGAACTACGCGATCTTGCTAGGAAATTTCCACAGACGGCGTCAAATTATTTGCTTCAAAAGTTACCATACACTTTTGTGAATACAAAATAGTACACATAGATGATGGGCCAATCATAGCAAGTCGTAATAATTCAAGAACCAAGTAAAGAAAAGGAATAATTAAGAATATCCCCGATTAAGGTGGAAAATGTTGACAACTTTTATTGTTGATAATGGTGTGGTCTGCCTCTCCTTGAAGAGGTTCAGAGCCTTACAATCATGTTGTCTTTCTTTGTGAGACTATATTTCTCTTATTCGTCGCCCTGTCTCTCTCTCTCTCTCTTTAGAGTCCTTGGGTAAAAATGAGAGAGTCTTATGAGGCTTTCTTTCTTGATATTTATAGTTATGAGCTGCATGAACTGGCACTTGGTGGCCGGGACCACATTAAGGTGTTGTTTTCGGGGTAGTAGATGGGCCATAGCCTTATTAATTATCTCAGGCGGGCGTTAAGTGTCGTTAATTATGAGCAGTCGTGCCACTTATTAATCTTGAATTAACCAGGTAATTAGCTCCATCGGTTATTATAGGGTCAGATTCTGACCCATACAACAATCTTGTAAACTGGAGTAAAAAAGAGCACCGAAGGGTATAAAATGCTAAGTAGGAAACAATCACCAAACTCTTCCGATGCGATCGAACTATATACTTCAGTAAATTTAAGTATTTTCTTATAAAACTTACCTTAAACAATATTTGTATATAGATTGATATAGTTCTCAATCTTAGCAACTAACAAACAAATATTCTTATACTATCTAGTAAAACACATGAAAGATATCAAAGTATCTAGGCTATTTATATACTCTAAAATAGAGAGAGTAAAATGTATAAATTTTCAAAAAGAAACATATTACAATTGAAATCTGAAATTATAATACCTTAATACTTGCTTTCAGTTCAAGAAAACTCAAATCTATTAGAAACCAAAAAAAGATGTTCTACTTCTACATACAAAAAACAGAATAACACAAAAGAGGAAGAGAACAATATCAATTAAAAACTATAATAATATGCTAAAAATAACATATCAATGAATCACTAAAAATAAAAAGACATGGCAAAAAAATTATATCAACCAAAACAGAAAATAGAAGAGAAAAATGATATGCGAAAACAATTATTATCAGAAAATCAATACATCAAAGTAGGGTAAATGGTATTAAATCCAAAGTAAAAATCTCCCATAGGACAAAATATTACCAAAAAGATAAAGAGCAATAAAGAAATTCCAAAGGTACCTAATGCCAAAAGGAATGACAACATTAATAGAGAGCACAAGGACTATTTGAAAGAGACAGACTCTTTAGTGGCATATTTATTTTCATCATATTATTAGAGAAGAACATGGTCTTAAAGGTTATAATAATGATCGGTACTAATAGCCCGTTTGCCCGAGCTACAAAAATTAGCTTATTTTAAGGAATACTTTTTTACAAAAGTGCTTTTCTTAAAAGCACTTTTGGTAAGAAACAATGTGTACGACTAATTAGTTTGAAGAGCATTTCTGAGCAGCAATGTGTTTGACCAAACTTTAAAAAACTGCTTTTAACTATATTTTCTTCAAAAGTACTTCTCAAAAAAGTACTTTTGGATAGAAGTTACTTTTTTCTGCTTTTCCAAAACTGCTTCTGCTTCTCCTCAAAAGTATTTTTTTCTTTCCAAAAGCTTGGACAAACAACTTAATTTTTGGCCAAACAAGCTATAAATAGGGTGGTAAACATTGAGTAATTACAAAGAGAAGTAACGTACCTTTAGGAGTTGTAATAGAATCAATATTAATTGTAATAATTGTAATATGTTTAAGGAATTTTAACTTTCTATACCACATATAAAATTTTATTACCTTCAATGTTTAAGGTTTAAGTTAATTACATTTCTATATACCAACTTATCATTTCTATACCATAATTTAAATCAGGGTTATATACCATTTATATACCTTAAGTAGAAGTTACTGAGTTCGGCTGAACTTGTAGCCGGGCTTCTAGCTTCGTCCTTGACTACAGTTTCAAAATACTTTTAATAAAAAATACATTTCAAAATAGTTAGATTTTGAAAGTTTAACTAAACTAGCAATCTTGCGTCCATACCTAAGAAAACAAGAAAAAATATAAAATTCAAGAAACCATATCTTCTATTCGTTGTTTTCCGGTATGTTTCGGTTCGTCAAAAACATCATATAAAAAGGTGGAAGATTTGTTAGGGACAACTTTTTACGTTACAATTATTCAATTACTCAATTATTTCTATAAAGAAAATGAGAACGACAATAATTTTAGAGCTGAAAATATATAGTATTAGCCCATACTTGGCAAAGAAACTTAAGAAAACAAAATCAAAATATTGATTACTTACATTTAATTAATACTTAAAAATTTAATAGATCAGTTCTGGATAAATAAATCTGGATACTCAATAAATAATCTTCCATCACATTCTTTTTTCTTTCCTTTTTCCCCACCTATTCAAATCTCAAAACATTCTCCGAGATTCTACAATCCCCAAAATACCAAAAACATAAATAAATAATCACTCAATATAAATACTACTATAAAAGAAAATACCTTTATATCATTACATGTTCCGGTCAGTCTCGATTCTGGTACTACTCTAATCCCCATCCCCATCAGGTAACTAACAGCAAACAGCATTCTCACCGTTTCTTCCGGTCACCCGTCTTCCTTTTCTCTTCTCCCAGATCTCTCTCTCGCTATTTATTCAAACCATTCTCAACTTCACATGCTTTTACAGTTAATTCATACAATCCTCTAAACATCGGCGACGGCAAAATGACATCGACGGCGGGTGAATTCTCGAAGCTTAACATTAATGGCGATTGGGCTTCCTCTGCTCCAAATCTCCAGAAAAACCTCTCTCTTCTCTCCCCTGAACAGGTTCTTATTGTTAGAAATGATTACTGTCTGATTATCACTGCGAATTAACACATTAAACATGCTAATTTACGGTATTTTTCTTGCCAGTGTGTAAAAAGTTAAACTCGTTTGTGTAGTTGAATTGATATTGATTTTATGTGTGTGGAGTTGAATTGAGATTGATGTGTGTGTGGTGATATTAGGTAGAGTTAGCGAAGATGTTGTTAGAGAAGGAGCAAAGCCACTTGTTTCAGCACTGGTCGGAGCCCGGAGTTAATGATGATGAGAAGCGTGCCTTTTTTGATCAGGTGTGTTCAGCTTTTTTTATTTTTTAATAATTGTTTTCCGGATATATTTGTTTGTTTTAAATAAACTTGATTTTGATGTCACCATCTATAACTTATGCGTATTTAAGCTGGCTTAGACTATGATCAAGTTTTAGTTTTGAAGTGTTTTTTTCCTTTAAAGCCCCATTCTTGACTTTCACTTTCATATTGTTGAATATGAAATGTCATCCACAAAGAAAGAAATCGTAATAAGGGATTTCATCCTCAGTAATTTGAGTGGGAATATAAATACTGAAGAACCAATAAACGCCAAAGCGGAGTCTATGGTTAGTGGTCAGTATTACTGGTGGATTTCAGATTACAGGCAACATGTAAACCAAGCTTCTTTTTCGCCAAAAGTGCTTATTTTGGGGCCGAAAGTGCCTTTTATTTTCCTTCGTAAAGTTAACGTGTTTGACCAACCTTTTAGAAGGGGAAAAATGCTTTTGAGTAAGAAGCGGAAACAATTTTTGATAAGCAGAAAAAAGTAGCGTTCTCTCCAAAAATACTTTTGAGAAAAATAAACTAAAAAACACTTTAAAAAGAAAAACACTTATCAAAGTAAGCTGATTTTATAAGCTTGGCCAAACATGCTATTAAACAGGCTGGTCGATTTTGGGCTTACAGGCAACATGTAAATCAAACGTGAAAAAAGAACAAGCTAATACTGTCCCGAACATCTGAACGCCTTCAATATAGCTTTGTTCAAAAGAATGCTTACTGAGAATAGTGAATGCTCAAACCAACCCTCAGGGTCGGCCTGGTGGCAATTGACTTGAGCCTTGGGGTTTTTTCCCTTCAAAGTCTCACGTTTGTAACCCACTGGGTGCAAACAATTTCTGAGGGCCATCGGACTTGGTAAAAACCTGAATTAACCGTGGTGCACTTGGGGGAAACTCCTTGCCGAGGGCTTGTTCACCCCCGGGATTAGTCGAGTCTCTTAGAGACTTGGACACCCGGTGCAATTAAAAAAAAATAACAAAAAAAATAAAATTGTGAATGCTCAAACCAATTCCCCGATCAATGATCTCCACCCCCTCCGGTTAAGACCAGAGGATAAATACATTAAGACGACTGCAAGGAAAAATGAAACATATTGAACCACACTGAATCTATAAATGGGGTTAACGGAATGTATGCTCTTTATACTAGAATTTTCTGACCAATGAATACTGCACAGAGTAGCTTTGGCTTCAAGATTCCAGAGTCATCAACTTATATGTAATTTACTTTTATACGGTAAAAAAATAGATCTGAGAAGTCGACTCATATGTAATTGGATAGCTTCTGCGTGTCAACCTTGGCACCTAACACAGAGAAAATTCCTTTGTCCAGTTTGTGGTGTCTCTACTATTAATAAGGGAAATGCACCTTGGCTGTCTTTGCAGCGCCCTGCATTTCTCCCCACAACATAGCTTCATCAGGACATCACTCCCCATCAAAGTCTTGTTTTTTGATGTACACATCAAAATCTGCACCATAAACCATTGCATATCATATTGGCATCACAATCATGGTGCTTAGGTAACCCTCCACTTAGGATAATAATAATTCTGGTCTTCCTGGAACCAACACGGACGGCTTCACTATTTATGGCCCTGATGTCTCGTATGACGTCAGTGACTAGACCAGGATTGGGATCTGGCGGTCTGGATTTTCCTTTTAAAAAGAATGGAAGTATAGCATGTCACACGGTGAACCACTGGTCAAGCCTGGAAAGAAGACAGGCTATGAATTGTGTTTCTTTCTTTTGAACAATTCAAGCTGACCAACTAGCTTTCAATTGCAACAGAATTTTAACAATGCAAGCAATTTGAAATCCTATTACCAGTTTTGGTTACTTACATGCTGAAATTCGGGATGTGATAAGGTTGTAGTTTGCAGTTTGCAAAATTTAAAACTTGATCTTGTTTCTGTTTTGCAGTTAAAAGCTTATATGACAATTTATATGAAGCATTTGCTTGTGCTTAATTACTCAAATGATACAGTAGCCAAAATTTGGAGTTTGTTGTCATTGTTGAATATTTTAATGCTGGTGGCTGTGGCAATCTTGTAATGCCAGAAATGTTATCATTTCCTGTTGGGCTTGTTTCCAGTGTCTTCTACGCTTGTATTCACTTCTTACTTTGGTTGTAATAATTATGAAGACTTAAGTGTTATTATTATGGTTTCTTTCAGATTGCCAAACTTAATTCAAGTTATCCTGGGGGTTTGGCAGCATATGTTAACACTGCTAGGGAGCTTTTAGCTGATTCAAAGGCTGGAAAAAACCCGTATGATGGTTTTACACCTTCCGTAAGTCACTGAATCCTGTGTTACTGCTTTAGCAAAACTTATTTTGCTAGTTTTCTCTCTATGGAAGGTAACTTCAACTCTAAACTTTTTTCATCACGCAGCCCACAGTAACTCACTCAACTTGTGGTTTTTTCTGATTTATTGGATTCAGTGCATGTCTTAAAGTTTCGATTTGGTTCATATATTTCATTTTGAAATTAGTGAAGGTGCTGCTTATAAAAGAAAAAGTCTATATTTCACAAATCTGGTGAATATTGTTTATGCAGCTACTTTTCTCCTGGTACTATGCAGCTACATTAATTTATTGTTTAAACGGAGTGTTGAGAAAAGTGTGCCACGTAAAATACTTTTAAGCTACAACTGCGGTAGATAGTAGTGGTGTATGTTGCATTAGTAGAAGATCCTAAAGATACCTTATTAGCTTTGGTTAGGTTTTCATGCCTACTGGTCGGCATATTGAAATGCGAAGTTTAGCAGGGTTTTGGCTATTTTTAGGTGCTTCAAGCCTTTGCTAAAGGTCAAAGTAATGAGTTTATGTTTTCACAAACTGATCATTTATTTTTCCTTCACAGGATATTATGATAGTCTCCAAATTCATACCGAATTCTTTTTATTGAGAAATTATTCTTTGCTGTCAATAGTCTTTCATGGGATTTGTCACACTTCCTTTTCTTGTGAAAAATGATATCTGATGCTTTATGTTGTCAGATTTGATTATATTTCCTTGCTCACTCCTCTTACCTTGCAAAATTTGGAAAATAATTGATCACCTTACTAATACTTATGTAACAAGCACTGAAAACTTAGATAATATACTGATGTCTGCTCTAGATTAATGATGCATTCAAAAATGTAAGTGAACTTGTGCAGGTTCCATCTGGGGAGGTTCTGACATATGGTGATGATAACTTTGTTCAATTTGAGGAAGCTGGCGTCAAAGAAGCACGGAAGGCTGCATTTGTTCTTGTTGCTGGAGGCCTCGGAGAACGTCTTGGGTACAACGGAATAAAGGTAGAACACGTAAAAATCTCATGGAGCATCATTTAACCCTAACAAGATACATTTCTGCTGTTCAACAATTCTTTTGGTTGGTCGGTCTAAAACTTGTTCTGATTTTTGTCTTCACGGGTTAAAATATGCAGGATCTTTTGCAACTTGATTAATAGTTGTATTCTGTCATTTCACCATGCAACTAATAATCTAATGTCTGGCTGCATAAGATCTAGTTCTGTGACAATTCCTTCTAATTACTTGCAGGTGGCCCTTCCTAGAGAAACAACTACAGGGACATGCTTCTTACAACATTACATTGAAACTATTCTTGCTTTACAAGAAGCTAGTTGCAGCCTTGCCGAAGGTTGGTAATAGTGCATGTTATGATTTTGTAAATATTCTGTCAGGCACAAAATTACAGTTAAACTGCTTCTTGTTCAGTCCCAATTTTTCATCGCACTGTTAGCATAGTAAATCAACAAATTATAGAAGTTGGCAATTTGGTGTAACCCAAGCTCTGGAAGGTACCTCTCCCTGGACTGTTATGTTAGGACTCAATTTTAAGGAGGTTGGGAGGGTTTGTTGTGCTAGGGGATCCAGTCGCAAGCTTAAGATTCATGAAGCTGCTTCCAAGATTTGTTGACCAGTGATTCTATTTGTGGAGTTGCCAAAATTTTGATTCTTTAGAAACCTTTTAGAAAGTTCAGAAAGCAATTTAAACCTTATATTCTGTGCACAAAGTTGTTGGATAGCGACGGTTCATTAGACGACGTTAACTGGCTTGGGATTGAGGCGTAATAGTAGTAGTAGTAGAAGCAAAAGAAATGTTTAAGAATTCTCTTCCTTGGTGTAGCAAACAATACATACAAGCTAAAAAGGATTGGCTAAAAAGAATTATCTTTATGCATAGAGATACCTGCTAACATATTACGTTTCGGCCACCTAAAAGTATGATGCATATCCTTAATACAATAGACATGTAGAAACATGTAGGAGCTTCCTGGCAACTAACAGCTTCCTTGTAATTAGGCAACTGCCAAGCGGAGATTCCTTTGGCTATTATGACGTCAGATGACACACATTTACGTACCATGGAGCTCTTAGAAAAAAACTCCTTTTTTGGGATGAAACCCACACAAGTGAAACTGCTTAAGCAGGTGAGCCCCTGATCTGAAGAAGCCTATGAAGAATTAAGTCATAGTATCAAAACTCATATATCTCTTGATCTTTTTGCAGGAAAAAGTTGCTTGTTTAGATGATAATGAAGCACACCTTGCTCTGGACCCCCATAATAAATATAGAATTCAGGTGGATAATTGTATGCTGAATACTCTTCCTATATTTAAAGATATGAATATTCTTTTATTCAATTGATGTCATTAACTTTTTTTGCTGAAAGTGCCTGAGTTTTGCCTATGCCTCTGCTTTATCAGACAAAACCTCATGGCCATGGGGACGTCCACTCGCTTCTTTACTCAAGTGGTCTTCTTAAAGCTTGGTATGTTCTCCCCCATTTTCGTTTACACCTTTGCTTTCTTTCTGCCATTCTCATACACTTTAATGTGATTTTGGATGAACCAATGAACTAACCCCTTTTAGACTATATATAAGCAATCAGTTAGAGAAAGATAGATGAGGGGGAGCCTTGGAGTAACAATAAAGTTGTCTCCTTGTGGCCTATAGATTACGGGTTCGAGCCGTGGAAGCAGCCAATACTTGTATTAGGTTAAGTTGTCTACATCACACCCTTTGTGGTGCGACCCTTCCGAGGACCCTTCGTGAGTGCGAGATGTTTTGTCCACCACGCTGCCCAGTTAGAGAAAGATGGATACTTTTTTCTTGTGTAATTTCTTGTCTCAGTCCACTGCTTTTTAACTTCAACTATAATCTTTGTATAGATGGATACCTTATACAATGTATCCCTCTTTGAAGTGAAGAAATGGAATTCATATTTTCAAGCCTTTTTTCCTTCATGTTCTGGAAATAAAAGCTGATGTAAAACCTTTTAATTATAGCCTGTATCTCGTAACTATTGCACCATGATAAGAATGGACCTTGGGCGTAACTGAACCCCAAAAGCTATAATCTTTATTTTTTTGGACCCTACCTTATACAATGTATCCATCTTTGAAGTGAAGAAATGGAATTCATATTTTCAAGCCTTTTTTCCTTCGTGTTCTGGAAATAAAAGCTAATGTAAAACCTTTTAATTATAGCCTGTATCTCGTCACTATTGCACCCTGATAAGAATGGACATTGGGTCTAGTTCAACCCCAAAAGCTAGCTTTTGGGGTTGAGTTAGGCCCAAGGTCCATTCTTATCATGGTATCAGAGCCAAGCCCATCCCAATTATTGTTACCGTTGTTGGCCCCCCATTTATGTTATCCACGCTCCAGAGACCTGGGCGTGAGGGGGGTGTTGAGTTGTCCCACCTTGGTGTGGGAGTTGAGGTCCTTGGTCTCCTTGTATGGCTTGGGCAATCCTCCCTCACAAGCTAGCTGTTAGGCCCATCCATTCTTATCACACCCAGTTTGTAATTATTTTTTAAGAGGTTCATGTTTCACTTAAAAAGAGAAAGAGAGTTAACATATTTCTGTGATTGATGATCCAAATTCTGTGCAATCTAGGCATGATGCAGGCTTAAGATGGGTTCTTTTTTTCCAAGACACCAATGGTCTACTTTTCAAGGTTAGTTGGATGCCTTCTCTTTTTTGTTTCTTTTTGTTTTTGAATTGTTTTATATTCTGCTCATGCATGTTAGGCCAATTTTATCAATCTGTACGTTTCATTATCTTCCAGGCAATTCCAGCAGCGCTAGGTGTCAGCGCGATAAAACAATACCATGTCAATTCTCTTGCTGTTCCTCGGAAAGCGAAAGAAGCCATTGGTGGTATTACCAAGCTTACTCATAAAGATGGTACGTAGATAAGTAACTTACATCTAGCTTTGTATCTTGTAGTGGCCCAGGGAAAAAGTAGTAATAAATGTTGAAAGAAAGAAAGCATGGATTGTGATATGAGTTTCTTTGTTGTTCAGTAGTTGTTTATAACTGCTACATTTTAGTGTCAGAAAATATTTCATCTAAACAGTGTTATAAGCTGTGGGCAGTTCCTGCTTTCATAAACTGAATTCGCAATGTTGGTGGCTTAATCTTCAGCCAAAATTTTAACGGGTCTTGAAAGTACTAGAATGCCATCTGTCGGATCAGTTGATGATGATCCTATTAGTTGGTTGTCTATGAACTTCCAACAGCACTTAAGCTGGTCTTTTTAAAAGGCAACTTGAGACGAGGAATAGCAGGATCTGTTTCATGCCTGATTTCCTCTGTACCTGATACTCCATCCAGGGCATGAGTGGGAGAATATATACATACTTTAGATGTGCTATCATTGAGCAAACATTGATTATAGAGATTCTTCAAAAACATTGGACCTCTCAAAGTTATGTGTTGGTTCTTGATAAAAGAACAACAACAACAACAACCCAGTATATTCCCACAAGGTGAGGTCCTGGGGAGGGTAATATGTAGACAGGCCTTACCTCTACCCGAGAGGGCAGAGAGGCTGTTTCCAATCGACCCTCGGCGCATGGAAAAAAAGGCAAACAAAAACAAAAATAAAAACAAAAATAAAAACTGCATTAGTTACTCCAGCATACATCTCATAAAAATTATCTAAACGTAAGATGCATATGTACCATAAATAAACAGGCATGCAATGATATCAAAACAGTAACTACCAGAAATGACTACCAAAAGAGAACACAAACTAATCATCTATGGGCGGCCCTGCCACGCTTCACTCGCCCCGGGAAAGGAGTATGAAAAATCTAGAAGCCCGTATCCTACAACCCTGATGCAGACCTCCAGACTTTCCTATCAAGGGTCATGTCCTCGGAAATCCGCATCCTGACTGGGAAGGTGACAAGAAAATAAAAAAGTATACTGGAATAGATGTAAAAGGAACTGAAGCTAAAAAATGCTTTTACATCTATTCCGGTATACTTTTTTATTTTTTTGTCATCTTCCCAGTTGTTTCCCTTAATTTCTTTTATCAAGAACCAACAATTGGTATCAGAGCTGCATCTCATGATTGTTAATGAAATAAGTTGGCTTGTTTTTCAGCTTCATTTGCATCTTGCCTTGAGACTTGTCAATTTTCTTCCAGAATTGCATTTTCTGAAATATTGACAACTTCTTCCTTACCTTATTTTCACATATGTCCTCTGTTGGAGAATTACCTGCACTTAATAGATTTTTTTGGCTCCATTCTTCATCTTCTGTTGGATCATATGAGAAATTTTTACTTCTCATTTTAACCCTTAAAATCTCAAGTCAAGTTGCATCATAAATGAAACAATATTTATTTTCAAAGGATACTTTAAGATGGTGTTTGGCTAAGCTTATAAGCTGGTCAAACTGGCTTATAAGCACTTTTTGGCTTATCTACGCGTTTGGTAAAATTAAAAATGCTTATAAGTTAGTGCTTATAAGCCAAAAATAAGCCATTAAGAGGGTGTTTGGCTAAGCTTATAAGCTGGTCAAACTGGCTTATAAGCACTTTTGGCTTATCTACGCGTTTGGTAAAATTAAAAGTGCTTATAAGTTATGCTTATAAGCCAAAAATAAGCCAAAAGCCATAAGTTGGTTTCCCCCAACTTATCAAATTTTTGCTTATAAGCACTTTAGGTTTGACCAAAATATTTACTATTCTATCCCTAAAATACTTCTTTTTAAACAAAACTCTTTCTATACCCAATTTTTAGCTGCTTATTATTAATTTCAGCACTTTTATCCTAACTGCTTATTTTTTAAATC